>KK119375.1:367584-383523 GCA_000611955.2 Stegodyphus mimosarum | reverse complement strand
AATTTAGATGTTCTGTTTGGAGGTTTTCATATGCAAGGCAGGTCTTTTCTAGATCTTCTTTGTGTTTTTGGATCTGTTTTAGAGAGTTTTCATACAGACTCCAAAGTTGTGTATTTTCAGTTTTAAGTTTGTTATTGGCTTCCTTAAGATTTAAATTTTCTCCATAGAGAGAGTCAATTTTCCTTTCGAGATTATCCAATCTTGCAACTATCTTACTCAAAGTATTTTCCTCTGGCTTTTTGGGTACCAAGCTTTCAGCAACTCTCTGGCTTTTTCGGTACCAAGCTTTCAGCAATTATATTTGTGTGAGTGCTAGTAGAGATTTTTTTTCTTCCTCTTTCTATTCAGCAATTATATTTGTGTGAGTGCTAGTAGAGATTTTTTCTTCCTCTTTCTGGACAGCTTCTGCTCAGGAAGAATATCTGAGTGTCTGAACAGGTTTTTTCGATAAGTCAAGTTCTGATTATTCGCCTCCCGTTTTTTGATAATTATTTTTGGGCAAGATTTGTCTAACGCATTATGTTCACTTCCACATCTAAAGCAATTGGTATTATTTTTACATGGGTCATTACAGTCATTTCTACCACAGCTTGTACATCTCGCTTTGCTTTTGCAAAGTTTCGACTTGTGACCTGTGTTACAGCACTTGTAGCATATTATGGTATTTTCAACATATTTGGATACCGCAAAATTAATTCTACCTATTTTGATATCAGACCGATTACAAGAACAAAGTTCCTTAATCAGAATTATTGGGACCTTTACGTCCGATCTTGGCTTAGTGAATCTTATAATACATGAGAATTTGATTTCACTTTCTTCTAGTCCAGCTGCTATGTCTTCTAAACTAAGTTGAGCATCGACATTCTTAACTTCATGTTTAGTTGTGTACGTATATTCAATAATTGAGGCCTTTACTCCAACACCTTCCAAGGATTTTAATTTACAAACTTTTTCAACAGTTTTGATTCTTTTAGTGGAAATAATAATTTTTTACCCTCTTGTGATATGAATATCATCTTCTTTATCAGTAATATCATTAAGGATAGAACCTTTTTTAAGCAGCTTACCAATCGGAATCCCAGTTTCCAATTCTTTCAGAACAATTTTAACCTCTTTTGTACCGTTTCTGAAGGCTGTTTTGACATTGTCGATAGCGTTAGTGTCCGCGCTATAAAAATTTCCGTTTGATTTTCTCTCTTTATTGCTGCCATTATCCATGTCGTCTTCTGATTTACGTTTGCATTCGCTAGGCATAATCCAAAAACGCGTACGGACCACCCGGCCCTTACACGCAAGCTTCGCAAAACCAATTTTTTAGTTCAGCGAGCATCATTTTACTAATTTATCATCTTCCAAACTCAGAAAAAATATATTTCTCTGATAATAAAAACTCTGATATATTTCAATAAAAATTTGCGATTAGAAGTTGCCAGTATCAAAATGACAGAATACTGCATTTTCTGGATACACTAATTTTTAAGAAAAGAATTTTTTTTAATATGAAGAGCACATAGCGCAAATTTTAGCTTAAAAGCCATCACCAGAGCAGCTCCAAAATACATGCCAAGAAACAGACCACAGTAAGAGAATTTAAAGATTTCTTTTGAGATGTAGGGACTCTCCCTTAGCAGATGAAGCAGATTGATACTTCAAATAAAGTTTCACGTTAAAGTTTATATATGCACATCCTAACTAATATTATAAATGCGAATGGGAGTTTGTTTCTTTGTTTGTTACGCTTTTACGCTTTAATTACTTAACCGATCATCATGAAATTTTCAAGAACTTTTTTGATATATTAGAAAAGGTTATAGGCTATAAAATACAAATTATCTATTGAAACTTAAACTATATAATAGGTTTTAGAGCTTAAAATGATTGTCGTTGTATAAACATTAAATGTTGAAAGTTTCATAACGATAAGTTAAACGATGTAAAAGTTTGTCTGTGCGCGCAGGTGCGTGGCTTAAATCATGCAAACATTTTTAACCTTTTCTAATATATCAAAAATATTTCTTGAAAATTTCATGATGATCGGTCAAGTAATTAAAGCGTGAAAGGGTAATATTTGTTAATTAAGCGTTTATTAATTTTCATTTGTTTAATTTAATTTATTATTTAAAATCCTTCAGGATTTCCGATTTTTGGCTCTTCTTTCACAAACATTTTTCAGTCATTAGGAAATATACGTAGCAGTTTTATTAGATTTCGTGGCGATACACGTATTTTTAAAATATGTAGTGTACTTAAATGCCTATGAAATTACGATGGCTTTAATGAACATGTGTTTAAATTTCCCTCGAAACCTGTACTCTCTCAGAAATGGGTAAAAAGTATGAATCGAAAAGATTTTTGTACCTGGGAAATACAGTGATCTATGCATTGAGCGTTAGGAGGAAGAATTTATCGTTGGACAAGATAAAGCCTTTAAAAATTTCAAAATGGCTTTTAGAAATTTTCCTCCTTACACAGTGATTTGCAGTTTGGTAAAAAAAAACTTTCACAAGTTGGCCAAGTATGGGTAAGTATTGAATTTTGTTTCCAAAACGATTTCCAGTAATTTTGTTTAGTACTAAAAATCATTTCTATGGTATATCTTTTTACAGTTTTAAAATACTTCAGAAATTCCTTTCTCATGCCATAAGGCATGTGCAAAATAAGCTTATTTCCTTGTATTGTTATTAAGCCATTCAGAAGAAGCCTTTTTTTGCCAATGGATCACTGAAACTTACGCTATATCTTTCAGTTAATTAGAAAATAATTTTGGATAATAAAATAAATGTGTAAGAAAAGTATTACATTACTAAAATGATATTTTTAAAAAATATAATTAAACCAAACAATAAAATAACATAAAAAAGGAAAAACATGTTATACATTTAAGCACTACAAAAAGCAAATATGCACTTACCCTATTTAGAAGTTGCTTCGTCTTCAGTCTGCGGCACGCAAAATTCCTTAACAGCATCCAAAAACTTCCTAAATTTATCTGAACTCGAATCCGTATATCGGCGTCGCCACATAAATTCACAAAAATATCCTACGTGGTTCCCGACTGTCGATATTTTTTCCGGAAATCGGGTTTGTTTCCGCAAAGCACCCGGTAAATGTTCACACCGCCAATATTGGCGATAATAGTTCACACCTGGTAACCCGTCAGATTCAAACGATTCGTTTGTTCGAAGGTTGCAACCATTGCTCTTACGTTGATTTTTGTTCAATTACCGCCTTCGTTGTTCGCATTTGCACATTTAAACTTTTCTTCACATATTTCTTATTATTTTTTTTGGAAATTTCTTGAATTTTTAACAATGAATAGATAGAAACATTTTCATATAATTAGTGTAGTTTTCGAAGACAGATGCTTGTTCGCGGAAAAAAATATGGCGAGAGGGGGTGAATGATAATCGGAAACACGAATATATTATTTTTTTTTTGCAATACATTTACAAAATAAAAAAAATAAGTAAAAGAAGAATATAATTTATTACTAAAAAAAACTTTTACGTAATCAGATAATTGCAATTCAGCTTCTATTTAAATGAGAATATTTGCTGATTTCGTTTATGTGATGATAATGGATTTTCATAGTTTTGAAATTACTTTGAAATTATGCAATGAAGATATTAATTATAAAAGCAGCTTTTTGATTTTATGCTTTTATAATTTCCTTAGAAACTGATCTGTTAAAAACGGGAATATTTTGGAATTTTATAATAGTGAAAGATATTCAAAGACAGATCCGAATTTTGCTAATTTTTTTCCATTAAATAGATAACTTTGTCAAGAAAAAGGTTCATTATTACAGTTCATTCTTACAAAGATCTCATTATTAGATGATTATTTCACTTAAGCTTAATGTATTGTTTTCCACGCTAATTTTAATTTAATACAAATTTATTTTCGTATGTCACATTTAATTGGTTAATTTTACATCCATATGCTTAATATATTGTTTCCTCTGCTAACCTGAATTTATGTCATTTATTATTTAACTTATTTTGATTATATGCACTAAATATCACGTTTACGCGGTTTACTTCCATGTGTTTAATAACCGTACGCCGCTCATCGTCGACGTCGATCAACCGTCGGTGAGCTTGTCGAGTAAAACTGCAACGGTGCCAATGGGTTCTTTGCCGAAGCGCCAACGGGTGCTTTGTGGAAGTGCTTCTCAGAAATTTTTTTTCACAACACTCCACATGCCTTCAGTATTATTTATATGAGCTCCCGTTTCTGGATCTTTAAACGTCAACGCATGATTCTCGGAAAGGTGAACAAAGCCGTTATCAGAAAGACAATTGTAGGACTTCCAGCAGTCATATAATAGTTGTACCCAGTAAAATATTTCGTTCAATTACATGCAATTAAGTTCCTTTCCTTCTATCGTCAACCACTTCGAAAAAACACCTTCCCGTCCCTCGTTCTATTCCATCAAACACCCACTTTCCCACCACTCGTTTACCTCTATTATACTTCCGTTTCCCACATTTACTTTCATCTATTTCAACAACAATTCCCGCAACCCCAATCTTTTCACCTTTCTGAAGACAAATATCCACGCACACATCCCTGCAAATTTTTTTCCAATCCATTACGGTGTTATCATTATTAATATGCAATTCCCTCTTGATAATTTTCGAATTCGCTTCGTATACCCAAAGCCATGTAAAAATTAAAATATCAATCATACTCAAATGACTTTTTTCAAACCAGGTACCCATTCTGATTGTTAAGACTAAATAACGTTTGCATAATCCGAGTTCAGAAAACAAAACATTTATTTTACATATTTTTAAAGAAAGAACGTTCTGAAACAACATGTTTCATCTGTAGAATCAACCGATGGTCTCACTTCAAAAGCATTATGCCATCTAACTTAGCACACATCCAAAAGAACAAATCAAAGAATTACAGAAGCGTTATTGCCACATAAGAAACGAAATATAATTACAAACTTCACACAATAATAAAACAAAAACACACTTTTGAAAAATACATAATAACAACAAAAACAATAATAATAAAATTCTTATTACAAAATAAACAATCATGCAACATCCTCCCCTCTTTTTGAGTCAGTGGCAAACGACTCAAAAACATAGGTTATCCTATTAAAAAGGTCTAGTACATTAGGTTTCTTAACAAGCCATCCTGACGACGTAAATTTCTGTTTTATATGTTCTATGTTGGTCTGATCGTTTTTTCTTATCATCGTTAACGTTCGGTTCTTCAACTAAATTACTTTCATCTATTTGTATCTCTAGTGAATAAATACGCTGAATGGGCCTTCTCAAAGTCCCGGTCTGAGTTTTTAGTTTAACTGTTCGAACTTTGCCATCCTGACCAGGAATTTTTTCTATAATTTTACACAAAGGACAATACAAGCGTTTTTTGAAATCATCCCCTATTAAGACTATCTCCCCAATTTTAGGCAACCGAGTTACTTTATTTTGTAGTTGTTTCATTATTAATTGCCCCACATATTCTTTTCGGAAACGGTTCCTTAAATCATTAAGAAGTTTTGCGCGGTATTTAATTCTTCTCAGAAAATGCTGAGATTCAGTTTTACCTAAATTTGCTACATCCGAAGTACAATTTTCAATTAAAAACATTGAAACATTGACGGAGTTAAAGGGATGGCATCTTCAGAGCTCTCCAAAATATATGCTAAAGGTCGAGAATTAATTACCGACTCACAATCGCAAATTAAGGTTTCCGGTTCTTTATAACATAAACGGATTTTCCTAAACAGCGTCTCAAAAGTTCTTTAACCATGTGAACTAGCCGTTCTCAGCAACCTCCACACCAGGAGGTTGTGGGTGGAGTGAATTTCCTTTCTATTCACTTTATTTTTGCCTCATTCTCTATTGTGTCCCAGTTTAGACATTTCGTTATATGTCCCTCGGAAGTTAGTCTCATTGTCAGAATAAATGGTTCGTGGTCTGCCACGTCCGGCTATGAGTCGTCTTAAAGCCAAGAGAAAAGATTCTGTTGACAACGATGTCACCAATTCTAGATGGATAGCCCTGTACACAGCGCATGTGAACAGTGCTATCCAAACCTTTTTACCATTTTTCAAAAACAATGGGCCAACTAAATCTACTCTCAAAATCCCTATAATCTCCCACCCGATCTTCAGGAAGAGGAGTCATTTCGCAAGACATTGGCTTTGCTTTATATCGTTGACATATAACACACTTTTTTAACATATTACGCACAGTTTTACGTTGTTTCAATATCCAGAATCTTTCTCTTAAAATAGATTGAAGCATCTGAGTTCCAGCATGACAATGTTTCTTATGAACTGATTCAATAAACAATGTAGTAAAGATACATTTACTCGGTAACAAAATTGGTGTTAAAAATTCAGAATTGTCTTTGCGTTTTAATATTCCTGTTTTAACTCTTATAATTTTTTCATTATCAATGAATACATCAAGTGGGTTAAGTGCTCCAATGTAAGGCAAATTTGGGCTTTGAACCAAACAAATCAAAACTTTTTCAGAATTTATGATTTCCGTAACAGTTAGTTCAGATTCTTTACACAAATTTGAATTTTTTCTACAGTTAGAAATAAAACGTAACACCCAACTAGTTACACGAATCATTCATCAGAAACTCTTTCTGCATACTAAGGTGTTGCATAGTCTGAAAAGTTAACGTTACTGAGTTTTACCTTTCTTTTTTCCAACTCAGCTTCGTTCGGCTGACAGACAATATTGGTAGGCCAAAATTCAGGGCTTTCTCTTAGCCAGAGAGCTCCCTTATACCACTCTGAGTTAAGCACTTGTTTAGCAGAGCAACCCCGAGATAACACATCTACAGGGTTTATGTTACCAGGTACATGCCTCCATAATTCCCGTTTTGTCAACGTAGTAATTTCTTTAACACGATTGGTTACAAAGTTCGACCAATTACCAGGATTTCTGATCCACCATAATGCGACTGCGGAATCACATCATAAAGTTACATTTATGTCAAAAACATTTAGAGCTTTACAAACAGAATATAATAACAGAGATTCAATGCAACAATTCTAATCTATGAATCATCATATTCTGAATAGGAGTACTCTGGATTTTGCTCTTAAGAGAATGGTTTTTACACTACACGAATCAACACTTCTTGCAGAAATACATCCTGCATAAGCATATTTCCATGAATCGACAAATACATGCAATTCAACTATTGCAAAGGTTCCAATGAATGGGAGTATTGCCACATTTTTCAACAAAAGTATATCAGATAACCACACAAAAATTTACTTACAAAATCATGAGACAATACCTCGTCCTAAGAAAATTTGGATTTCCATGTTTCTTGCAACAAAAGTTTTGGAAGCAAAGTTATTGGTGTATATATTCCAATTGGATCAAAAATTGAGTGTACAGTAGACAGAATCAGTCTCTTAGTCTCTTAATCAGTCTCACCTTAGTGGCTTCACTCTTCATTTTAATAATTGGTCTGTGTGGTAAAAAATGGCATTTATTGTTTAGTTCGTTTTCCGGAATACTTTCTATAATATTTAAATTTTCCCACTCTACCAATACTCCTTGATATTCTTTCAAAAAATTATTCTCTTTTGCCCTCTTAATCATTTTTTGATGACGTGTCAAAACAATGCTTTTATTATCTGATAAATTGGTAGATTCGCATTTCCAGGGTATCTGTAATTCATATCTATCATCGGGGCGAATAGATAATTTGTTCTCAAATCAATCTCATAGTCGCAATGAGCATTTTTCCTTTTAATATTTTCTGGCGGATCGGAAATACCCAAAACTTCAAGCTCCCATAAAGATATCAAATTAGAGCATTATTTACATGTAGGCAAAGACTTATTAGGGCATTATCCCTAACAGCATCATTTTCTTTACCCGACACCGTCCAACCCAGTTTTGTTTTGACTGCAATTAAACCACAAGGTAATTCTAGGTATTCGTCAGTTAAAATTTACCAATGACATCTGCGCCTATAATAAATGAATTTCACCTTCCTCGCGAAATGTGTCACTGACCTCAATTTTCCTGCTCCTCAATTCCTCTATAATCTGAGCGTCCTTAATTGTTGGGACAAATCCACATATCTTTTTTTCTGAAAAAGCTTCAAAACAACACCTAAAAATGTTATCTAAACTGCTTATGTCAATAGCAAAAATAGAATGCGTTACGGGTTGTTTTCCTCTCCCCAAACAAACCATGATTTACTTTCTCCTGTCGAATAGGATCAGCTTTCATTTGCTTCATAATTTTCTCCCCAACGTAGGATCGTTGGAATCCCGAATCCAAGACAATCCTAATTTTTCTCTGTCGATCTTTAACTTTAATTAGAACACATAAAGTTTGCAAATAAACGTTCTCGCTTTTACTATTATTAGAAAGGGAAACATCCAACTTAGAGTCATTTTGTTTTACGGAACTAACATTTGAGGACACATAAATTTTATATGAGCACAGCTGCAAATGGAACATTTTATATTGGCTTTACACTGTTTTTTTAAATGACCAATTCTTAAGCAGGAAAAACAAAAACCTTGCTTTCGTACAATTTGCCTCTTTTCATTTAAACTCATAGTTTCAGCTTTAAAACACCTAGTACTCACATGAGGCTTACTACAGAATATACAAACATTTTGCTTACTCTTACTGGTTTCATTCGTACTTAGCAGAGCGGCAGCTGTTGCTAAATCTGAATTGCCTGAGATAACATTTTTATTAATGCATTTAATAGAATGAGTAAATCCTGATTGAGCTAATCGAATCATTTCTTCCGATTCTACTTCATGCCTTAAAAAACACATTCGTTTTTCAAGAGTTCTTTCAGAACTTTTTTCCTGTTCTTGTCCGGAAGTTCGACTCGTCTACCAAGCACGTGGAATATTCCCAAGAAATCAGCAAACTTTTCCTTGGTGCGTCCTAAGCTTTATAGCGCTCGTAATTTACTTTCTATACTACCGTAAAGTACTCCTAAGTTCTACGTCGTTCTGCCTGTTGTAGTATTCTTCGTAGCAAGCCCAAGTAAATCTCGTACATAAATTTGCACTAGAAGGTCTTCTCTACCAAATCTTTCCTTCAGCTGCTCGATAGCTTTGGGATAATTCCCGACGGTAACAGGGAAACTGTTCAAACGTTGAGCTGCCTTGTAGCCAGGTACTGCACTAAGTACAAAAATTTATCTTCCGGAACAATATCCGCATCTTCATAAATTTTAGAGAATTGGCTCCAAAAGCCTAAAACTTCTCTTGCTTCTCCAGAGAATTTTTTCAGTTCAAGTTTAGGAAGTTTAAACTTCTTGTTTTTATATTCTTTCGCATCCGAAATCGAAACTGAGCCAATATTTGTAGTACCATTCATCAAATTCAACTGTCCAATTTTATTTTGAAGTTTCACTTTTAAAGCTATAAAGGAATCTGTGTATCCTTCAGCCGTATTAAATTCATTCTCAAAATCAGCTTCCTTAGTTTGTTCTAAGACACTGTTTTGAGTACTGCCCAAGCGTTCAAATTTGTCAATCAGTTGCCCCAACAACACTTGCAATCTCTCAGGATCTGTACAAGTAGGCAATTCTTCTTCTACAATCTTCGTAGTTAACGTAAACGAAGTGCGTTCACAACGTTTCGCTTTTAACAATTCCATTTTAACAAAATGCGTAAATCAAAACTACTTGAAATCACACAAACGTCTTGTCACAGACGTCAGTATTTTATGTTGAGACTAAATAACGTTTGCATAATCCGAGATAAGAAAACAAAACATATATTTTACATATTTTTAAAGAAAAAACTTTCTGAAACATGTTTCATCTGCACAATCAACCTATGTTCTCACTTCAAAAGCATCACGCCATCTAACCTGGCACATATCCAACATCCAAAAGAGCAAATCGAAGAATTACAGAAGCGTTGCTGCCATACAGGAAAAGAGATATAGTTACAAACTTCATACAATGATAAAACAAAAACACACTTTTGAAAAATACATAATAACAATAAAAATAGTAATAATAAAATTCTTATTTCAAAATAAACAATCATGCAACACTGATCGAACGCTTCACATAGTGACCATCTGAACCTTTCTTCCTACAAACCCATTCAAATCCATCTAAACGATTTTTACGTTCAACTAAAATATCCTTCCTACACACAGGACACTTATAATGGTTACTAATTAAACCTTCATTTACACACCAGTCAATTAACGCTCTTTTCCCTTTTCGTTTCAATTCGTACAGAAACTTCAAATTAATCTTGCTGCATCCAGCCTTTCTACCACCTAAATAATGAAACAAGCAATATACTTCCCAACCAACACGCACCACAAAACCCATACAAAACCCGCCGGGAACTGAAGAAATTTAACCAATTAGAATAAGGCACCGCCGGAGAACGTTTTTGGCGACCAGTTTTTAATGCCAACAATTAAGGGGTTTGTTTTTGATTTATTTTCCGCTGGTACGCAACTTTTCGTACACTTACTTGATTGTATCTTTTTCGTTTGGATTTGTAATGATTTTTAACTTTTACGTTTATTGAAAGACAACGGAGTAAATATGTAAAATTCCGAGGATTCTCATGTGAACTATGTAATAAAATTTTAAGCTAAAAAAAAGTGTATTAATGAATCACCGAGTCTTTTTTCAGTGTTGTATCTCAAAAACCAAAAGTTATTCCCTGGTATGAATCTTCGAAGGTTCCACTTCATTCAGTAACACTGAAAATTCCAGCGAGTATTTATTTTCTATCATCAAGTAACAAATGCACATGTAAAAGTCTTTCTCAACTTTTACTGTGCATAGGATATATTGCTTTTGCTTTACTTTTTTTAATATTAGGGGCTGAAATTTAGTGAACCAAAGCCCTCAAGCTTATATTTTTATCAGAAAGTTCCTAAATACTAACAAATTATAATTTGATTTTTTAAAAAATTTTTTCTAAAATGTATTGCATTTTGATATTTGGTTTTGAAGAAATTTAACACGTTGAATAAATTTGATTGTAAAAATCTCATGTATACTGTATTTTTTAAAAGATTAATATATAATTTAAAAATTAGTTATTTAGTTAATAACATTTGGAATTCTCTCCCAGTTTCAACACATGAGAAATGTACATATGTTAGAAAAGCCTTCCAATTTTTATATTTGAAGCTTAGTGTAATTGAAGTAATAAATTTATATTTGATTTCCTTAATAATGTTTTGTCAGAAAAGACCATATGCAATACTTTTACAAACATCACAAGTGTGTAAAGGATTAATGCACATAACAAATAGATTTTTAGAAAAAATATCAGTAGCATAACATGAGGAATGTATAATGTGAAAATCTTCTTTATAATATATTAGATATTATATAGAGATGCATTTCATAATCATTTGAAAAAGAGACATATGAGTGATAAGACTGCTGAATACTGATAGGTTTAAATCCAAGCATGTGCTTTTTGACACATTTTACTGATTTTATCTAGTCTGATGATCCCCATAAAATATTAAATGAAAAAAAAGTATTTGTGTCGTAACTATGTAATAATATACCTAATCTGCAAAAAAAAAAGAAAAGAAAAAGAAACAAAAGAAAATTACTGTGGCTCTAGAGACCACCATGCCATTGAAATTGTTCTGTGTCTTGTAGGTATTACAAAAGCAGCTCGACTAAAGTACTCTATCAAGTAGTATGCAGATGGGTATCAGATAACCAAATATGCACATATCAAAACATTTGTAGGTACATATTGTAAAGTTATGTACTCCAATACTATTAGAATTCATAGTTTTAACTTAAATCTACTTCTAAAATACTTTATTTTGATACACTCTGGTAGTCTGAAAAAATTATTATTGCTAACATTCAAGAGCAGAGAAAAGTATGTCATACTTAACTAACAAAAACACATAAAATAAATGTAAGGCAAAAATAGCAGCTTAACATAAATTCTCGGGTCAGTTTTAAAAATTAACTTCTCAGTAAAGAAAAAATCTTCTTCAGTAAAAAAAATTGAGAAAAGGTTTTTAGTCCCAGGTTTTTAAAGCCCGTATATTAGATAACCTTTGAAATTGATAAGAATTATTCGAACTCTGCATCAATCTAAGCTTTTTTATTTATTTTAATCTTTAAATTCAGGGCCTGTCAAAATTTTGAATTTTGTGTCAACTACTATATGTTTTTAAGAATCTGGAATCACAGATGGATTTGTTCAAACAAATAACATTCCACGTTTTTTTTTTACATGTTTGCAATGATTCTGCATGAAAAATCTACAAATTAAATTTGTCGACAGTTTTAAAAGTGGAAACTAATGCTCTTATCAGGTTTGTTCCTTCTTTTTGAGGAAATCAGCTTTTTCATTACTATCAGTTCTACAATGGAAAGGAACTTGTTTGACATTTACTCTGATTTGAAAGTGTCTTCTTCAAATATAGGTCTGAGATACACAAGTAAAATCTATTTAGCCTATTCTTAATACTAGTAACATTAGGTTTTTTTGCAATATTAAAAGAAGTGAAAAAGACCATTATGATAGCTTCAATCGTGAACTATAGGAGGTTTGCATGAGCCCTTTGTTAAATTTGTCTCCAAATTGCAAACCCCATGTTCTTTTTTGTTTGCTTATTATTTTTTCCAGGAAAAAGACATGCCTTGCATGTTGTAACCATATTTCAAAAAAATTTTACATTAAACCATGAAATAAAAATAAATTATTTGGGGGTTTTCATTGAGATGGCTTTTGAGATTGAAAGAAAATCTTAAAATGAGGAAACCTTTAGAAGAATGTAAAAACTTTTCAAAAATCTCTGCTTGGTTCATGAAACCTTATAAAAGATCATCTGAGGTGAGAGAAGAAAGCAGAATGTGGTAACTTCTCGCATGAATTGTGCATGTAATGAATTTTAGACGATATGTTTTATTTCACACTTTTTCATGTACAGTTATTTGTATTTTCTGTTTTTGTAAAAATTAAAACGTTTAATTATAATTTGGTATTTTATTTTTACAGACTAAAGTGTGAGCTCTTTGTTAATATTTTCATAGCTGACCCCTGGATATTTTAATCAAAATTTTATATAGATTAGTAAATTACAATTTAACATATATTGGCAAATACATCAGATTATGCAGCGTAATATGAATGAATATCTTTAAATTCTTAACATGTGTCAATTTTAAGTTTGTAAATACTATACTTTAGAATATTTTTCCCATGGGCATCATATGCATAATCACAAACTATAACCTGAGGATAGAATATTTCAGTGGTTTGTTTCTATTCATTTAAGATTTCGTCAGTAACGTATTAACACATTAAATATTGCATTGGCCATTGGAAACCAAGCTTAAACCAAGTAAAACAGACTTATCGTTTAACATGCTAAGATATTGTAAGAAAACACAACATTAGTGTATGGCAATGTAAAACAATAAATGAATGTTAATTATGGAACTAAATGCACACATATAGTCAGATACCCAGTCATTTGTCATAAAGCCAACTTTGACTCTTATACATACATACTCTTTTAAACAATAGTGTAATAAACTGAATGATGTTTATTAATTGGATGAACGATGTTAATTTATTAATAGGAAATGAATGATGTTAATTTATTAATTGGAAAATAAAAATTATAAACAAAGTCCTTTTTATACAGTTATTATGCCACTGTGAATAATTATTCCAAATGAAAAAAAACGTAGTTGCCAAATCAGTTTTGATATGAAGAAATAATGATGATACATCATATAATGGTAACTTTTTCCAAAGCTTCAGTAACAAAGTAAAGCGAGAAACCTTCAATAAAATGGACAGAAGCTTTCACACAGAGAAAAATTATTATGATCTTTCTCTTAGCTATCTTAGCATTCATCAGCAGCCGAGTGGATAAGACTGTGGAGCAATGGTAGTTTGAACCCTAGTGGACAGGCTAGCTTCATGGGAATTTTTTCATATGTTACATGAACAGGAGTCATTTTGTTTTAAATATACTTCATGAAAGTGTTCTTTCTCTCAAGAAGATACTGTTTCTATGCTCTGCAATAATCAATTAAGCAAATAAGACAACATTCTCATTTACTACCATCAGTATAGAATTCAAGCATCGCGACATCTATTCACTGAGACGGCTACTGGGAACGAGCGACAGTTTTCTGGTCTCGTGACACCTTCAGTATCTTTTGCCTTCTCGCCGTCTGCCAAACGTCTCTCCCCTCGTAGATCGCTGCAAGCCTTTTTCTTCTTTCCGCCAAATACTCGTTTGACGATCCGAGATGGTACAAATCAAGCCAAGTGCACGGCAACCCAAGGGGAAAGAATGCACACAGGAAGGTGAAGCACGGGAGTTCGTATGCCGGATTTTGGCGAATAATCGCCGATCCTCCAAGGTCATCAACCTGTCAGCAGGAGCTAGCCTCGACCCAGGGTCCCAATCCAGCATGGTGAACGCCTGCAAGGAAGCGAATCACCCCGACCCCTCAACCTTGGCGTAGTGTAGTTGCATACAAAAATAACCGATCCAGCAGGGTACAGAATTCTCACTTGATGAAAGATATTTCCTAGACCACTGTGGCAGAAGGAGCCAGCGTCAAAACAAAGTCATAAATCTTGATTTCCCAAAAGGCAACGTAAAAAGGTTTTCGAAAAGAATTAAGGATTTGTTTTTTAAAATACTAAATTAATACAAGACCGAAGAAAATTTCTTCGACTAAAATATGATAATCACACAGAAAAACGTTTTATGTTTTCTACAACACCAAACACGACCACCATAGTCAGAAAATAAAAATTACTTCAATTAAAATATAATAATCACATAGGAAAATTTTATTTTCTACAACACCAAACACGACCACCATAGTCAGAAAATAGGGATCCCAACTTAGCAGAAAAGGGGGTATGTTAACAAAACTTAATTAAAACCTTTAACACCAACTTGTGTAAGCAAAAACTTTAAAAGTGGTTTTAAAAATTGACCTTAAGGGTCAACTTAACAAGAGATTAAATATTAAGCAAACAAGTTAAGAATAAGTATTAACTGAACAATAATTTAAATAGTTAACCAAACTACCTTAAGGAAAAATAAAATTTAATTACTCAAGCAACTTAAAATCAGAGTTAACCAAAACTGTCACAAAAAAATTAAATGACAACAATTACTTTTCAACAAGGCAAATAAATTTAAGATCAACTACAAAATAAAAACAAATTAATAACCTTTAAGTCTGATAACAGAATTAAGATAAATTATTACAAGTAAGATATTTTAATTCAACAACTGAAGTAGCTAAGTATGTATTACATAACAGTACACACGGGATTATATATTAACTTTGTATAATTTATCACTGTGTGCAGTTGAGAAAAATTAATTCGTGTTGTTTGTGTACTTATTCACCCATTTTTCTCATTAAATACTGTGAAACGTTATATAATCTTGTATTTCTGAGCTTTTTTGAACAAATATACACCTTTTTAAAATTTTTTTATATCAGATGAATAGTAACGTTTAATATCTGACCGAGCAAATAAACAAAATGCTACCTAAACTATCAAATATTTTAGTTATCTGCTCAACTTCCAGCAGTTATTGGAAATCAGCTTTCATATTGCTTCTCATTGAACATGCATATCCAGAAACATTAATATTGTATCCTCAGTCGAGCCAGAGCATGTATTTTAAAATCAGAAGCTTAACATCGCATGTTCTTTTATTGTAAACAATTCTAGTATTAGCTTTCTGTTATTTGTATCGAAATTAAATGACGAATATGCAAAATTACATTAATATTGCAACAAGAAACATTAACTTTTGCTGCAATGTGCTTGATTTGTTGTTCTTAATCCAAATTAGTTATTTTTTTATGTTTACTTCTGTATAATTGCTGCCCTTTTTGGGGATGTTTCCTTAACCGGCACTTAGGAAAGTTTCCGAATTTTTT
>KK119375.1:325287-367562 GCA_000611955.2 Stegodyphus mimosarum | reverse complement strand
GAAGAGAGCATATGTGCGCCAGAACATGGCAAGTCTTGCAACCCACAGAGGGAATTTTCGTGAAGGAGTAAAAGGGATATTTTCTGTTTACTTAGATTTACGAATATTACGGTAAGAGAAAAAACGCGCCAAGAGACGCGTTTTTAAAATCCAAGATTGCGGCCAAAAATTCGCCAAGAGCCGGTTACGGAAAATTTGCCATCATTTATTGTACATAATTAATTTAATGCATAATCTAAAAGAAATAAACTTTTTTAATGAAAAAATACACTACTTAATATCTTGCATTAGCAAAAATTTTATTTTTTTATCTCCAAGCATAAATTATTTTTTTAACAAACATCGATTTATTCATTCAACTGTATTCACTGTAGATCATATACAGGTACGTAATACAAATTTAAAACAAATGCATAATACAAATGCATCATTCCCAACACATGAAACAGGTTTCCAAACCATACGATACTTCATGTAAATAACAGAATAATTTCACGAAGAGCGCGGCAGCATATGCGCAAACTAAGATGCGCATCCGAGGATCAGATCATGATCCCAAAAGTTGTCTTCTCTCCGTAGACGCTTGTGCGCGTGCGCAGAGAGAGACGAACTATCACCGTGATGTTATCTTGTAATCTCAGCGTTTATGCATATGTCAAATATAATTACTGAAGCTGCAAACTTAATATGTGATTAGTGGGGGTATTAAATAAAGAAAAGAGGAGGTTCATTTTTCAACAACGTGTAGTTATGCAGCTTTATTTATGGCTTGACCACGTGTGTCGAGCTATTGGCAGTTTTTAGCGCTGCATATGCTCAGCTTGACAGTAAAGCTAAAATATTAGGTATACACGAAAAACCACGTTTAAGCTGAGTTTATAGGATATGATAACAATGAAGGTGAGAGCACTTTTACTCGGCTTATGGAATGCTGTAGTTATACGTACGTTGTCTCAGCACCAGTGTTATTACAGCATTGCTGTAAATTTGTGAGATTTAGTAAACCATGATATTTAATAATGAGTATTCTTGGTTGAGAGGGAACACTAAAATAATAATTATTCTTTCTAATTCAATAATGACTGTTCCTAGTTTAGCTTACACAGTTCAGTATTAATAATTCGGTAGCTATAATATATATTGTATATATTTAGCTAATAAATAGTTAAGATATATATTGTTTCTTATTAATTATCAAGTGGATCAATAAAAATTTGTAATTTATTTCAAGTTAACAGTTTTTAACTCATTTCATAGTCTATTTCTTAGTTTGTGACATATGCATATATATCTAATTAACAGCATGTGTACAAGCACATACAAAGAGTGATATATTTTCCTTTACACATATATATATATGGCGACAAATCATGACAGGCATGTTCAAAATATGTATTTTTGTCTTAAAGGAAAATTCAATCAGAAATATTTTATGATGTAATAAATGTTAATCAGAAGTAACACAGTTAGGTAATATATTTTGAAAGGTCATTATTAATATTACAATCTCTTTAATAATAGATTTAAATAAATTATAAATGTATCTTTTCTTACTTAAAACATGAGTAATTAGCATTTCTATAACTTCTTCTCCATTAAGACACTGCTAACTTTATTTTTTTTTAATTCTATAATGATTTATAATTTAATAACTTCCCATAATAAGACATAAAAAGTATATTTTATAACTCATAATTCTAGTGTTTTATTTTAAAAACTGTTATTAGAAATGTATTTTGGAATTGTATCACACAGAAAATACACATAATAACTTATTTAGTCACATCATCTATCACCTTTTCGCATCTGGCTTTTAAAATTATGCAAAAAAAAACATAAAGTAATTTTATAGCTGAATACTTTTTGATATTTTATAATACAGCTGAGAACTTTGTTGACATCAAAAACATGGTAATCAGATGATAATGTGTCTGGGATTTGCAAGATGTGTGGTTATTTGCTATTATGCGTTAGTAAGATTGTTTTTAGTTTACGAGTAGAGGTAACTTAATTGTAACTTTTCCTTAATAAATAACACTTTCTTATTCCCATTAAATAAGTATAATTTACATGCCATACAACTTGGATTGGGCATTTTTCCAATACTAATCGTAGTCTTTGTGCATTGAATTGCAATATTATAAAGCACTTGTAATGAAATCTAGAAATTTTTCTTTTGATATCAAGCCAAAACAGAAGCACAATCATTAATGTATTTTATATTCCAGTGCTCTACGAAAGCATGCAGAACCTATTTATTCAGCCTGTTTGACATTCTCATTCTGCGCATATGCCACAGAAATTTAAAAAATTATGCTCCACTTTCCATCGATTTGATTTAATATCTGCTTGATATGTTTTTGCTTGGTTGCAATATGTTTTAGCTTGGTTTGATGCATTTCCTAAACATCAAAAGGTTGTTCGGACCATGAACATCCTTTAAAAAGAAACTGTCGCTATAATTTTTTATATCCTGTATAGCTTGATTTAATAATACTACATAATATACTGACGACTGCTGTTAGAGATATAGTACAAAGTTCGAGATCCGGAACTGTCAGGGCATTGGCAATTCTGGATTTGGGATTTTGCTGCATATTAGATCTTAAGTTTAAATCTATTAAGATGTTAAATTATGAAATTAAAAATATGAAATAGTGATTTATGAAATAACAAAGTATGTATGATTTAAAGGGAATTGAAATTTACAAAAAAGAAAGGCTCAGTATTTATTTGTTTACTTTATTAAACATTTATTTCAATGTAAATTGTTTGTTTCCTTTTTTGTGGTAACACTTTCTCTATAATTCTATAGGTAGACAGAAATTCTTGTTCAGTAGCAAAGTTCCATTGTTTGAGTTCTGTAACTGTTGCATTGAGAATCCTCCTATTATTTTCTTTACTATCTGTAGCTATATTTTCTCGATTTAGAGCCATACTATAAATTTCGCTGTCCGTGAGTTGATTGATGATCGGGGCATTGTCATCACAATGAAAAAATTTTAGGTACTTTTCTATTATAAGGCCACCTTTGTTGTGTCGCGAATTCTGTGTCGCAAAATTTAAGTGTGTTTAGTCATTTAAGTAATCAATTATTTAAGTATTTTATTTGTATTTGTATTTGATTTTTAAATCTGAAATTGTGAAGAGTATACTAAATATATATATTTGTAAAGTGTATTTAAAATCTTTAGGCAATTATTTTTCTTCAACGGTCCAATTTTCTAACGAAGAAAGGGGAGCGTCTTTTACCGGAAGTAACATCTGTGGAAATAGCTTTTAAGTTGACAGTTGCAACTGAGGGCAGTATAGTGTTGTTTCCTTTGTTTTTTTGTTACGAAGCAGTAAAATGGATATTGTAATTGGCTTCCCGCTTTTTCACTTGCACTATCGCTTTGTGTAGGTTGTCATGCTTATAACTTCGGATGAAAGGAAAGGTTGTAAATTGGATCTTGAAAGGGCAGATTTTTTTTGTTTTGTTTTTGTTTTTTCTCCTTAGATTTTTCCGCTTGTTTGCAAGGGGGGTCGAATTTTTAGTTTCAAATTTTCGCAGATGTTGGGGGAGTTATTCTGCAGCTGGCAAATCGTCAACTGTAAACAATGACTTTATTTTGATTCGTTTGAGGGGTTTAAAGTGTTCGGTTAAATTATGGCGAAAGTCTCGGATTGGCAAGAATTTAATTTTATGTGTTAGGTTTGACCAGTAATATTTTATGGGAGGAGAAACCGAGTTTTCCACGGTTCTTGCACGAGTTTAGAAGTCAGTTGGAGTTGGAGTTTTTAGCTCGAGTACGGTACAATTAGAGCAGAGAAATAGTTCAGAGATAGAAATGGCGTTTGCCCTGTGGCAGAGCTCCGCTTTTGCGGGCGGGCTAGAGCTTGCAGTCCGCGGACGGGCACACTCGACTCTTAGGTGAGGAAATTCTGCGTTGCTTTAGGAGCTAAGGGGAAATCATGTACTTTTTCCGGAGGTGTGTAATGGTTATTCCCGGAATTTGTGATGCTAATTCTACGGAGTTTACGGACGACTGACTACCCGAGTTCCCGGCTGTTTTCCCAGTATCAGAAAAAAATGATGCACTTATTTCGGAGGTGTGCAATAGTTACTCCGGAAACTTGTGATCCTCATTCTACGTTGTTTACGGGTGATAGACTACCAGAGTTCATGGGCGAATGACCAGAGTTCCCAGTCGTTACATCAAAAAAAATGATGATGTATCTTTCGGAAAAGACCTGGGAGTGAACTCCTTAAATTATTTTTGGCTCTCTCTCTCTATTCTCTATCTATCTTAATTCCATGGTGGATTAGTGATTTGATTCATTTATGTACATATATGTGTTTTAAGGAGTGACTGAGAATTCAGTTAATTTTGAAGAATTTAGATTTTTTTTCACCAATTAGTGAATTATTTTATATTTTCTTTGGTACCTTTATAGTATTTGTCTTAATTTAATCTTGCGTAACTGGTAGAAAAGGAATTCCTTTTGATAATAGATAAAATTATGTGTCTTAGGAGAATTTAAAATTATTGTTATAAAATAAGAAATTTATGTTAATTGTAATTTCTGCATTAGTTGTGTGAATTTCAGTTTAAATATTTAAATTAATGTTCTAGTGTAATCGAATTAATCGTTATTATGTTAAATTGCAAAATCTGATCTTCATAAATGACTCTTGGGGAAAATTTAATGTAGAATATTAATTGCTATTGTATGTAAGGGTAGTCTGACCAGCTATCTTTAGGTTATTCAAGATATTAAATGAGTTTGATTTAATGTTATTACTTGCATTTCTTTCTTTGTGTACGTAGTTGGTTTGTTCAGTCACTTCATTTGTTTGAGCCTTAAGGATTTTAAGAAACATGGAGATTTTATAGGGGTTATGGGAAAATGTTTATGGATTTTAGGGTACTCACAACGCGCCCTATTATTTTTAACAAATATGTACTAACCACGTTTTATTGAATATTTGAAAGTTTGTTTTTGGTGCCAGGAAAGTTAAAACTATTGCTTGATTTTTCGTAGTGGAACTGATTGATTGGTGTTTGAATATTTCTTCTCTGGTGCTTATGAGCTGTTTTATGAATAGGAACTTGTGCTCTTGAGTGAATTTGAAAATTAAGTGAAATTTTAGAAATGTTTTACTTAAAATAGTATTTTATTCTATCGAGTACCACTGAAGATTTATTCCTTTTTGAGTTTTTCAGGTTAAGATTTATTAAGATGAATTTGCTTTGCTTAATTGATTTAAGAAATTAGTCATTAGAAATTAGAAATTAGTGTCAGTTAATTGATTTAAGAAATAGTTAATTTAGTTATTATTTTGAGTCAGTCCAATCAGTCAGTTTCCTCCCTTTCTAACTAATTGATTTTTAGTAGTAGTAAGTTATTTATTTTAGTTTGTCCGGCACCAGAGTAGGTCAGTTATTTAAAAAGCTTAAAAGTTAGCTAAAAAGTTAAAATTGTTAAATTTCAGTTCGCAACACCTTGGGAAAAAATGTTAAAATGTATGATGACATGCTGAAGATAGCAATAATATGACCAGCTAAGTCATCTCGGTTTTAATGAGTGAACTGAGCCAAATATTCATGTGTTATGATTTGCAGCTTTTTTTTAGTGAAAAGGGGTAATTTGCCCTGAAGGACTATTTTTTTCGTTTTGGCATTTTGCGTTGATTCAATATAAATGTCCAAATTCCCCTTTCAAATTGTTGCCACCAAACATTATCGCCATGTATTATATTTAAAGAAATTAAATAATGAAGAATCTGCATAAATGTATGCATGTTTCTTGCACTACAACAGTACCTAGAGCAATAAAACAACGGTATCTAGAGCCATCCAATTTTGAATAACGTACGTTTCCACCCGAATATGAGCATCTGGAAGCCCACATTTGGAATTTGTTTTATTATCTCTTTCATATTTTGTAAAACCTTAACGAATTTTTGATTAACAAACTCAAAGGTTTAAAAGCGAGCAATGGTAACACTCTACCGGGGGCGGAGCCTTTTTATCTCCAGCGTGCGGAATTGTGTATCGGAAATTCTAAAGATATGCTCATTTAAAAATTATTTTGCGATATTGCTGTTGAACTGAATTTTATGGTTTAAGTGGGAAGAACATGATATTTCATAAATAAAGGTAACACACAAAACGTTAAAAAAACGTTCCTTTAGACGTAATTTAAACTCTGAAACATTTCAGATTTTTTTTTAAAAGTACACAAAACATTATTTGATAGAGAACTTTTTTTTGTACATGTTCTTTGATCAAAAGCATTTTTATAGGGGAGGGGGAAAAATGATTTCACTGTCTGGGATTTACCTAAAGAAGAGGAGGAAGCAGTGAAATTACTACAGAATAAAGGAATTCCTCATAGATTAAGATTTTGTAAAAATAATCATGAAATGATGATACACTAGTATGGCGTTGTTATCTTATATCTTGCCAAGGAAAAATAAGTCCCATATCTCATACTTGGATTGAAGGAACACGTCTAAATTTCCTTACAGCTGTAAAATTTATTTGCTGTTGGTGTCATTGACTGACCTCACCTGGGTTTTGTAATATACAATTAAAAATGAACCACGGTACAGTTGTTGATTGGAGCAATTATATGTGGAGCTAGTGCTTATTGTGACAACATAATGACATTTTAAATAAAACAACATATTGGAACATCTCTGACACTTGCTGGCAGTGGACACTGAATAAATATATCCAAAGATTATAATTAAAAAAAGGAACAATATCAAGAGGCAAAAATTTCATTCTATTACTTTTTATTGTACTTGCACAGGAACAACATCAATCCAGAATCAGGGGTTAATGCTACTATTAACATGCATTATAATCCGCATTGCTGCATCTGATTTGCCAATTTCCTTTTAGGTAAAGTATTTGAGGAATAAACCTGTCTTCAGTTCTACATCAGTTTTCTGTACAAGATTATATTTGGTTTATTGTGTCTAATAAGATCACTCTATCCTGTTAAAAGCATTGAAAGAAAAAGTGTTGTAGTTTCTATTATTAATGCTTTTATGTGCATCATAATATAGTCACTAATTTTTTGTACGTGTTCTGTCTAAATGGGTTGCAACATTACTTAAGTGAAGTGTAACAGAATTGAATTTAAATACAAGTGTTCAAACTTTAATTTGTACTTACGTAAATAAAATTAGATTTTTGTATAAATTTATTCCTTCATATGCTGTGAATTTTATACATCTATCTGGTTGATGAGTTAATGAGCTTTCAAATAATTTAGAATATGAATATACTTAACCTAAAAAAGTTGTTACTTCTCATTGCAATACCAAATTCTCTTTCATGCCATGTTTAGTGAATATTCTACACCCATCTATCAGGTAGATTTATTGAGCTATAACTCAACACCATCTGTTATGACCAAATTTTTATGATGAGGTACTCATTCCTACGAAACAGACTTTTATTCTTACACAAAGCTTTACATATGCCTACATTTAAAAAACTAATTGGAAGTGTAAACTGTGTGAAATTTAATAGAGCTATTTTGCTTCTATACTGCATTAAATTAATGTAGTTTGTTTGAAAAAAAAACTAACTCGATTTGAGTTATTTTATTTAGCTTACTTCTGATTACCTAAAATTCAACATTTAAGACTATCTCAGAACGATATCAAAATGTTCTACAGAATAGTTGGTCTGATAACCATTATTTACCAGTAAAAAAGCTTTAAGATACATTTTGTGGCTTGATTGATATTATATTTTGCAACTTTCTACAGTTTGACACCAAAGCTGTGTTGAGACGGCATTGTTTATGGGAAAATCCTATTAATTCAAGATATATAAGAAACAGTCGGTTTATATGTATCAGAGATTTATATAAATAACTTTTGTAATATAGTGTATACATTAGTGGTAAGAATATCTTTTAGCCATTTTATATCTAGGTATGTTTCATTTTTGTTTCTGAAGTCTGTTAATAAATGTTATTTTATCAAATCCTTGTCAATCACTCATTTAAACCACAACAGTGCACAATCCTAAATGTTGGAAATTATTTCTTATACATTGTCATTTTTATGAAAATTGTTGAAAAAATATACGAGGGCTGTTCAATAAGACTAAAATTATAAAAAATACAGAATACCTTTAATCGTCATCACTTACATGGTCTTTTTCAAAATAACTCCCTCAGCAAGCAATGCATTTATCCCAACGTTCTGTCCACTTCTGAAAAACATGTAAATGTCCGTTTTTTGAAAGCTTTTCCAAACCTGCCTGCGGAGCCTTTGCACATTCTTTGTTGCTTGCAAAATATTTGCCTCGTAATGGTTTGTTAAGTTCAGAAAACAGCCAGAAATCGCATGGAGCGAGATCAGGACTGTATGGAGTGTGTGGTAAAATCTCTACTTTATTCTGCTGCAAAACATCCTGTACGCACGTAGTACAAGCTGTTTACGGTATTACCAGGTTCAACAGCGTGTTGATGCACAATTGCTTCATAATCGAAAAAAAAACTATGTTCGTAGCTTTACCAGCCGATTTCACACTTCTGCTTTCTTGGGAGTAGGCGAAGACGGATGCTTCCATTCACTTCTTTGTTGTTTCGTGGTCGGGTCATAGTGATACAACCAAGCTTCGCCTGCTGGGATGATACGTTTTAAGAAATTGTCGCCTTCTTGTTCCAGTCTTTCTTTCCATTCTGTTCACACATCCCCTCTATGCTGTATTTGCTCAGGTGCCAACACTTTCGGAATCCAGCGCGCACAAACACGTTTCAGTTGCAAATGTTCTGCCATGATTGAGTGAACACTTCCTACAGACTTACTGTAATTCTGCTGTCCGCCTTGATGATAACCGCAGCTGTGTTAATCATTGTCTCTGTGACAGACGTTGAAGATCGTCCCTCGCATTCAATATTTTCCACATGTCGCCTGCTTTCCTTTAAAGTTTTATGCCAGCGAAAAACACTTGCCCTCGCTAATGCTTCATCGTTGAAAGCTTCACATATCATGTCAAATGCCTCCAATGCTGATATTTGCAGGCGAATACAAAATGTAATCGCATAACGCTGTTCCATCGACGCTTCCATTTCGACAACTGGCCGCATCTCATATGCTCCCGCAATCATGCTTCAGTTCAATCACGTGATACTCAGGAACATGAGCCTGTACACCCCATCTGTCGGTAGCCTATGTTAATACAGACAACAAACTTTTTTATGCCGCAGAAATTAACATTCCGATGAGTGGTTTCGCGACAAAAAAATTAGTCTTATTGAATAGCCTACGCAGAAGCATTTATCATTCCAGCAAACTGAAGGTAATGGCAATCGCATGCACATTGAACAGTTAAAGACAGTTCTTAATCGTCATAAGATTTACTATATAGAAGCATTTACTCAGAGAAAAATTGTTTCTAATGTGTCAACTAAGTAATTTGACAGTTGTGGCATTTAAATATTAATTACATTGGCAAACTGACAATTTTACACGCTGCCTTTCTTACAAGAAATATGTCTCATTTTAAAAGCATCATGAAAAATTTTGAGACTTGTTTTTAATATTTTTTTCTCTTATTATACTATATACGCCATACGTTTACACATTGTTGCTGTTTTTAGGTATATATACTATAAGTTATATATACCATAAGTTTAATAAAATAAGTTTTCATAAGTTTTTTTAAGTAAGGACTATATACACCATAAGTTTGGCACATTGTTGCTCTGTTTAGGTTATGTGCCATTAATATCCACTATGCGCTTACAAGAAATAACTACCTTGAAATTTCAAGTTTGAAAATTATGGTAATTATTGTAATCTCTAGCATCAAGTTGATATGATTACAGAACAGTTTTGAAATTTTAAATAAAATCGGATTTTTTTAATACATAATGAAAGCAATCTTTCAATGAAAATTTTTATAAACAAAATGGTATATAGCAAAGAATTGTTTACCGTTAATTTAAATGGAGAAAGGTTCTCCGATTACAAAATAAACCTTTCAAATTATATTAAAAAATTGAAACTATACTGAAATATAAAATTACGTAATAAATATATAGTCTAATTAGTAATACAGGGTGTTTATAAAGTCCCGGACCCATTTTGATGTTTAATAACTCATGAAATAATGTAGATATAAAAAAACTTATGGCATTTATTGATGGAATAACTTATATATTTTCCTTTTCAGGTTTGAATATCTTTACTTTTGTAAATATCGATTGCGCGTGTGGTTAATTTCAGATAATTTCATTTTCTAGTCTAAATATTTGTACTTTTCTGTAATGTTCTCCGACGAAGCATCCTTTCATCTTTCTGGCATTGTTAATCGCAATAACGTGCGCATATGGGGATCTGAAAACCAGAAAAGACGGTCTCATCAGTCGTATACTTAGACATGTTGGAAAACTTCGTATTTCCCCAACTAGAAGAGCTTCAGCCACATGTCCTTTTGCAACAAGATGGTGCACCACCTCATTGGGATACCATCGTTCGTAGTTCTTTAAATGACCGTTTTACAGGAAGATAGATTGGGTGAGGAGGTTCAATTCCTTGGCTACCCAGATCACCTGATATAACGCCGCTGGACTTTTTCCTTTGGGGATTTGTAAAGGACAATGTTTACAGGAGGAGAGTGTCGAACATTGATGACCTAAAAGCCAGAATTACAACCGCAGTAGCCTCTATGGATGCCGACATGCTTGCCAGTACCTGGCGTGAAATTGAATGTCGACTAGATATTCTCCGTGCGACGAAGGGGGAATATGTGGAAGTTTATTGGCAAGGGTCATGAAACTTTTTGAGTCTATCTAACCATTTATGTTATTAATTTTATCTATCTTTTATTATTTTATGAGTTATTAAACATCAAAATGGGACCGGGACTTTATAAACACCCTGTATCTTTATTATTAATTAGTCTTTAAAAATTTAAAATGGCAGCAAGTGCATTACAATTACAGGTGGCTAAATAACGATCGTATTTGGTATCCTGGGCTGTCAATGATATGATAGTAAGATATGCAGTTTTTTGATGCGAAATAAGGAAGAACGAAGATCATTTAGCAGTATCTTACCATTGTTCGAGTGTGTACTGTTCCTATGATTTCTATGCCTGTTTGCTCATAGAACTGGCAATCCAGTTTTATACTGTGTCATGGTTAGCATAAAATTTTAATAATAATATTTTCATTATACAAAAATTTGTTTTCATATATGATCAAAGTACAGGGTGCGTCATAAATTCGTGCAAAGTTCAAAAATTCGTAATAAAAGAAGGAATGCACGGAAAAATTTTCTGTTTGCGCCAATATGGTCAGAAAGACATTGGATTTTTTTCCATGTAAAAAAAATGTTTCCAAAAGTAACCGACAGAGGGCGCTTACACGTCATACTGAGATGTTTTATGCAAATCAGGCTATCAATAAAACACTTGGCTGGAAACGGATCCGTCATTCGAAGTCGGCAGCATGCTTTCTTTACCAGATCGGGCGTTGGTGGTTAAATTGTTCTACAAGAATGGTGAATCCACAACTGTTACATTGCGAAAGTTTCGGACGGAGAAAAGACTGAAAGCGGAACAAAGCCCTATTTCATTGAATGGGATACGGAATTTAGTACGACGTTTTGAGGAAACGGGGAGTTTGGAGGATCGTGAACGAAGTGGCAGACCACCCTTGAGAGCGGCCCGTGTCCATGTGGTACAAAGTGTGATCAAAGATATGGCAGCCGAGACATCAACGGGGAGTAGCAGTGCTCGTGAAGCTGAGAGAAGAACGGGGATTCCGGAAGCGTCGATTCGACGTATGCTGCACGGAATGTTGGATCTGTATCCGTACAAAATCCAGCGACTTCACCAGTTATTACCGGCAGATACAGATGCAAGACAAAAGTTTGCTACATGGGCGCTGGCACAAATGAAACGTAACCCACAATGGTTGCTGAACGTCATGTGGACGGATGAAGCCCACTTTTCACTGCTTGGTGACGTCAAACCCTCGTGAGTACCAGAGCCAGCCACTGAATTCTCCTCGTGTGACTGTTTGGTGTGGTTTCACCGCGTCTTTTATTCTGGGCCCTTTCTTTTTTAAAGAACCCTGTCCTGTATCCGGCGTGAAAACCTGTACAGTCACTGCAGCACGGTATCTTACGCTGTTGCGTGACCACGTTGTACCTGCATTGCAGGAAAGACATGCGTTACCTGTTGTCACCTTCATGCAGGATGGTGCCCCGCCCCACATTTCACGCGACGTGAAGACGTTCCTGTTGGAATCTTTCACCGAAGACCGAGTGATAAGTCGCGGTTGTAAGATTCAGTGGCGATCAAGATCACCAGACTTGACCCCGGCAGATTTTTGGTTGTGGGGCTACTTAAAGTCTCGTGTGTACCGGGGCTCCCCAACCACACTGGTGGAATTGAAAAATGCCATTCGACTGACCATCGATGGCGACATGCTACACTCAGCTGTAATGGGCTTAGTGACGCGCCTCACTTGCCTATTATCTTGTGGTGGTGGTAATGTTGAACATCTTTTACTATAAAATAGTAAATGCATAGTGTCTTGTTATTGTGATCTGTTTGATTGTCTGTTTCTGTTTGCGTGATTTGCATAAAACATCTCAGTATGACGTGTGAGCGCCCTCTGTCGGTTACTTTTGGAAACATTTTTTTTTACATGAAAAAAAATCCAATGTCTTTCTGACCATATTGGTGCAAACAGAAAATTTTTCTGTGCATTCCTTCTTTTATTACGAATTTTTTAACTTTGCACGAATTTATGACGCACCCTGTATTCTGAAAAAACTGCCTTAGATAGCTATGCTTTCTTAAAATTAAGTCATACATTTTTGCAGTCATTACATTAAATAAAAATGATAAATAATAATTTTCCTTTCTCATTCTAGAAAAATTAAAATCTATGTTTTCTTTTATAACCCTTAGTTATATTTTAGTGTAGATTTAAGACTTCTGTAAAACGGAAGTGGTATAAAGGATATATGTGATAAGGATTTAATTATTATAGTCATAAAATTCAGGAATTATAAATTTCAAAATATTAATGTTTAAGAATTGAGTGTGCTTTTTACTAAAAATAAAGAACTTACCATTGTTTAGATAAAATTTCATTTTTTCTTTCAAATGATTGAGGTCACATAAGAAATATTTTTGAAGAATGAACAAAAAAAATTGAGTACCACATATATTTTTGTTTTGATGCACTATATTCATATGATAAATCTGTATTTATTTTCAAAAATTTAGAAGGAGAATTAAAAGAATACAGGTTGGTGGCATTTAAATTTTTCACTAAGTGGCATGGGTGCACTTAAAACAGCATTGAACAAAACGTCCTCAAGAGATTTTTAGGAATGGAAGAGGGGGTTGATGATCCTTGGATCTTATCTCCTGGTGATTATTTCAAAATGAGATAGAGCTGGGCAAATTCACCTATAATGTGGCCAAGATTTAAACAAATGACAGACACAACCGAGTGCACTCTTGGTCACAATGATTTCATGGACTTATCTGATGTTACTGTCAGAGGAGTCTATGATTGTGTATAGAATTTAACTAAATGAAAAGCTACTATGTATTATTAATTGCTTAAACATTCAATTAGCTTATTAGTTAAATGATTTTTCCTTCTATCGACCGTGAATAATTTTACATTCTGAAGCTGTCAGTTCAGTATGCATATAGTACATATAGAAACTATAAATTTGTTCATTATTTTATATTGTAATGGATGGTGTATCTATAGAATTAATATGCTTAACAATTGCAATCTAATATCCTTTCAGCTGGTGCAAAAATTATATTTTCCAGTCTTCTCAACTAGAGTAATTAAAATAATGCCGATATCTTAAGTAAAATTAAATGTAGGAAATTTGAGATACTGAATATCGAGTAATAAAAGAAATTATTAAGAGTAATAAAACACATTGCCCATTAGGTAGAACAATTCCTACATTTAGATACATGTTTATGAGACTGCCTATATCGTCACCATTTTGACGGTATTTGCTAACAGTGGGTTCTCTACGAATGTATAATAGAATAAAAACTTTATTATATTATCAATATAACCACTCCTGAACACACGAACTCTTCTTTCACCGAATGAATGGAGTTAAACATTCCTTATTTCTGTCTTGCATGCTGACACACATAATCCTCCTTAAAAATAAACTTTGCTGCTTCCGATTTGCATTGTTTTGTTTTTGAAGATTCAATCCAATGCACATGGGAAACAGCTTCAAAAATGCATTTTCCAATTCTCCCAACGATCTTCCTTCACTATTAGATCGCATCTAATCTCAAAGTCGAAATCCTCTTGGTACAGCTTGAGTATAGGAACTCATTGTCGATTTTCAGCTTGGAGCACTTTTTGGACGATATTTTTCTGGTAACCCAGCGAATTCTAGAATACTCCATTTCGGCAACCCTGTCCGTATCTTCACTAAGGAGCAAAATATTGATGTACTCAAAAATCTCTAGAAATTGTAAGGGACATAAACTGGGCAGAGTATAGGATTTCTTTGTAAATTTACCATGCTTTTGTAAACTTTACTAAATTTCCAGCATTTCTTTACTTTATTTTTAATGTAAACATGTATTCTGAACTCCTGTTTTCAGTTTTACAACTAAAACTTTCATTTTCAATATTACTGCTTAAAATGTGCCTCCATATACTTGTATATTTTCAAACTTTTTTTTCTTTTTAATTTAAACATGCATTCTTAACTCCTATTTTCATGTTTTTAATTTAAACATGTATTCTGAACTTCCATTTTCCCTTTTACAGCTTAACATTTGTATTTTCAGTATAACTGCTAAAAATATGCATCCACTTATTTATTTATTTTCAGTTTTAATGTTTAAATATATATTCTAAATTTGTAATTTAAAATTTTTCTTGTTAAAATGTGCATTCTAACTTTTATTTTCAATTTTAACTGCTTTTCTAAGGCGAAACTTGTATTTTCAACATTACTATTTAAAATATGCCCCCACTTACTTATGTACTTTCAAATTTGCTGTTTAAACGTATATTCTAAAAATTTTTCTGGTTAAAACGTGCTTTCTAACTTATGTTTTCAATTTTAACTGCTTTTCCATAACTTGGCGATCTTTTTTGGTCGCCAAGCCAAAAAATCGCCAATGGGGTCCTATACTCAAGCTGTTCCATCCTCTTATCCTCCAAATTTAGAAGACACTACTTCATGCGAACACCCATCAAATAAAATTCATTTTCCACTTCGCTTGACATACTCGTACCCATCGCGAATTTGCAACAAACCGATTGAGAAAGCGTTACTTTCCTTATACGCATGCGCTTGGTGTAACAATTTCGTTAAGACCTGATAAATCGCCAAATTTAGTCCCCAGTTACGTTTCCTAGGGAGGAAATAAAAATACGTCGTCCGACGTCAGCTCAGGCAAACTTGATTGTGCAGGAAGGTGCCCGCGCTTTTGGCACTACCCTGGTGTAATAAATAGGCCGATTTTCTATTCTTTGATGCTACAAGTTCTTAGTGGAATGGCATAAGTGATCGAGTCACTTCTAGGATAAAGCAATTAATAGCAAACAGTATAACAGGGTAGAGTCGAAGAACTAACACTATAAGAGTCGAGACGACACCAATGGCTAACCTCCGTGCTACCGCAGTGGCCGGTATACCGGAAATGACGAAGGATATGTACGAGCAAGTGGAAAAGTGCGGAATTTGTTAAAGGAAATGCCAGTTTGCAAGATAACTAACTTACTATAATTAACATTCTATAGATTAAGAAAACTAAGTACTAAGAGTACAGCAAAAAGACAACATAAATACAAGCAATAGAATAATAAAATGGATACTGAGTATCAACGACAAGATATATACAATTAATATACAGGAACAATACAGTGATATGCTTTGATGCATAGAAAGGCATTAATAAGTTACACAGGCACTTTTTTTATTTAGTTTAGATTTCTGAGGACCGTCAACGGCCTTTTTCTGTATGTCCTTACATTGTAATTATAATTGTGGACGACTATGGATGGGTTTAGAACCTGTGGGATCTTACTAAAAAATCTGTCAGCTAAGGTGGCTATATAATATTGCAATTCTGGAATATTAAATTCACTGTGAATTGCCGCGTTTCTAATGAACCACGGACAATCCACCGCTTGTCTCAATACAACATTTTGTAGATCCTGCAGCTTGTTGATATTAGTTTGACTTGCGCATCCCCAGACGCAGGCATACGTGAGTATAGAACGCAACATGGTTTTGTAAATGAGTAATTTGTTATCTATAGATAGAACACTGTTCCGAGCAATTAAGGGGGCGAGTGAACGTTTACGTACTCGGAACTTAGCAATAAGCTGTGCGATGTGCGGGGTCCATGTGAGACATTGGTCAAGGGTAACGCCAAGATATCGGGCCTGCTTGGTCCATGGAATGGGGTTATTATACATATGAACTTGGAGGTTGTAGTCAGTGTTTTTCTGTCTTGTAAAAAGGACTGCATCTGATTTATCCACATTGATCTTTATCTTCCAAGCCAGTAGCCAGGACTCCAGTGTGTGCATGTTGTCCTGTAATGTATGGATAACTGAGCCATGAGCTGCACTTTTGGATAATATTGCTGTGTCATCAACATACATTGCTAGGTTGGTGTGTGGTGTGTGCGGAATGTCGTTCGTGTAAAGGTTAAAGTATTGGGGGCCCAAGAGAAACCCTTGGGGAACCCCGGCTTTAATGGGCCTGGGAGAGGAGATTTTGTTGTTGACACGAACGACAAAGTGTCGATCCACGAGATAAGAATAAGTGATGTGTGTGATGTAATCTGGGAAACCCAGAGTTTTGATCTTGTGTATGAGACCCTCCAGCCAGACACGATCAAAGGCCTTTGCCACGTCAAGGAATATCGCTCCAGTGATTGATTTTTCTTGCAGCCCTTTAAAAATGAGCTCAGTGACACGATGTAGTTGGTGGACTGTGGAGCGCTGTTTTCTAAAGCCACGTTGCTCATCGATGATCAGGTTGTTATCATTAACGTGTTGGAGGATCCTCTGCTGCATAATGTATTCAGCAACTTTTCTAGTGGATGAAAGCAAACTGATGGGCCGATAAGAGATGATAAACGTAAAGTTAGAACATCATTAGAAATCCAAACGAAAAAGATAAAATCAGGAAACGTACGAAAAGTCGTCCGACGTCGGACAGGTAGACACAGCCTCGATTCTCTATTTTCCAGGTGAAATGAATCGATATTTCCGTGACGTCATGAATTGTTATAAATTAGTATTTATTTTGGATTTAAACTAACATTAGCTTTATTGGGATATTGTTCGGAGAACGGCTTTGACGCCAAAAAGGGAGAAACAGTTTATTGTGGTATGGCAGGCAATGGTTGTCATTCGATGACGTACTTCCTCTAGGCAGACAGCCGCAATACTTTTCCCTGTAGTATTTATTAGTGTAGTATTTACTTCCGTTGGCATGATGAAATATCGCCCATACCCTTAAAGAAGCCACGTTGGCGCAACCAAGGCTGTTCTCCGAACAATATCCCTTTTATTGAGATCTTTGATAAAAATATTGCTCTCTTCCCCTTTCGTTTTGTTTAAAATAAATTAATCGTAACCGCGAAAGATTAAAAAAAAATTGTAAACAAACATGAGTGTGTTGGTGGAAGATGATGGAGGATGTTTCATTTGTTGTAAAACTTACTTTAATCAGATTTATGAATCTTGCATAGATGAAAATTCAGTAAAGAAAAATTTAAAGATTGGAGATGTATATTTTCAAATAAAAACTCCTTATCTTATGAATAGTGCAGCAAAACAGAAATCTCTATGTCTGCATACAGAAGTATTCAAAGTAGGCAGTTTTCGGAATATATATTGGATTTAATTTTAGTTGTAATTCAGATGTATATTTTAGCGTAGAATTTCTTAGTACTTTAATCACTTCGATCCACCAATTCCTTTTCGCGCTTTCCTCCATATTAGAAATGTATATTTCTCAAAACCCACTGCTTTATGACGAAATTTTTTGTATGCGATAAACACGCCAAAGTTAGCAAATGTTTTATTCCGTGACTGAGGAGGACGCTGAGCTGTTAGTACAGCTCTTGTAGATATTTAAATAGTATAGTGGTTTGGGAAGCTGTTTTAGATTAATGGGTAAAATTCTGGTATACGGTACGCCCTTGACGCAATTTAGAAAATTGCTGCCAACACCAAAATGATGCTTTTGAACCATCCGCTATATCACCATTCGTCAATTCCCGTGTGTACCACATACTAGGATCAGACCGATTACTGTATAAACGAATTTGATTGTGACTGATTACGAAGTTCAGAAATCCTGAAATGGGGGCACAGTAAGTTGATGTGAGTTGGTTAGCAGTGAAACACACCCTTCGAAATAAGACCATTCATGTAGAGGATAAATTTCATTGCTATTTGTAAGAATAAATGTGTAAGAAACTTTATAATCATGTAATGAAAGACAAAGCTTTTCATGCATTCCTCTCTAACATCATCAAACTTTATTTGCCAATAGAGAAAGTTGCATCAGAAAATCGAAGCATGAGAAATCTTATATTTTCTCTCTTGTATTGCATAATTCTTCCTACATGGAAAATTGCACAAAAACAGGCCATTTTGGGTGATATTTGAAATTATCATAAACAGTGAGCTAAAGTACATTTTCAGCATGTTTTTATTCCCTACATCTAGTTTTAAAAAGATTTGGTAAATGTTAACTTTTGCATCAACTGTAAATGAAACCAGTGACTTCACGAATGTAGTCAAAACTGTTATAAAGTTGGTTGGAATTTATCATTTTCCCAGCATTCTTTTAGTAATAGAATGGTTATTAGTGTATGTAAGAATAGTAGTTTTATGCAAAAAAGCACATGTAAATAAAGTGTTGAAATTAAAATGAACAGTACAGTCTAAATGAGAAAAAAAAATAATGCCAATAATAAACTTGCTTAATTTTGTGATTTATATTACACAATCTTATTTGTTGCAAGAATTTAATTCGGTTGGAATGCGCTTTAGCCCACTGCTTGGCGGCGATTGTTTTTGAATGAGCAATAAGCGCGCCAACATGGGTAACTCCATATAACATGTGTACGTTGCCTACATTGTGCAATTCGCTGAAGTTTTTTTTAAGTTTAAAAGGAACGCTGTGCACATGGCATTTTCTTGTAATTTATTTTCGTTATTTTAGCTTATTTTGTTCATTTGTGTACGTTGCCTACATTGTGCAATTCGCAGATTTTTTTTTAAGTTAAAACGGAACGGTGTGTACATGGTATCGTTTGTAATTTTAATGCCCTTTTAAAAAAAATTCCTTCTTTCTTCGATGCCATTTTGGTTACGTTTTCGCGGAGCGTGTCGGGAAGGTTATGTAACGGCATAAAATGTGTAAGTATTACAACATAAAATGTAAATAATTAATTTAAACCTAACTGACAAATATTTTAATGATCATAATGTTCGTTTTGCATATTATTTTATTATCTTTTTGTGGCAACAGTTTCCATACTAATTTATGCTTTAGAATTCTATGTTTTGTTTACAATAGGTTTTCGCGTAGCGTGTCGGGAAGGTTGCAATTGCAAAGACGTTTCGCAGAAACGCGCCGAATTGGCGATTTTCAAAACATCGCCAAGCAGTGGGCTAAAGCGCATTTTCACCTTCAATTCAACTGTTATGACACTTCGAAGTGCACAAGAGTCGGTTTTGCTTTTACAACTGCATTCAGTAGTTGTGTACACTTCTTTCTTCTCGGCTTCTCATTTCAACCTCCTCCAGAGCATATATGTGCTTGTCGAAATACACCGGTAATGGTCTGAATGTATAGGAATATAACCAAGTATTTGGTCTTTCACTGACAAATTTTATGTGTTGACATCTACCAGAAAATTCCGACATTCTTCTATTTTAGTCTTTCACGATAACATATACAAACGGAAGTAAGTTTTCCACCATTAACTATTATCTGTAGTTATTTTATTTTAATGTATAACATGCAAGCAATTATATCCCTCCATCATTCATATTTTATTTGTAGAACATAGTGTACAAATGAATTGGAAACAAGACAAAACAAATTAAATTTCCCATATCAGAAATCACTGTTACATGTGAGCCTCAATTGCATAGGGCAAGTAACTATCATATTTGTGATTATATGTCTGCATAGAATAAAAAATTCATCAAACAGCACTGAGGTGTTTGAGCTTATATGTAAATACCTAAATAAATTGCTGTCATAAGTTACATTTTTTTTTTTTTTTTGTTTATGAATGGCGGACACTTGTCTATAATGGCATTGGCCACTACTAAGGCCAAAAGTGGTGACCATTTTATTGTGGAGGCAACTAATAGGCGGCCACCGCTATCTTCTATGAAGGGACAGACAATTTTACATCCATGCCTTCTCCGGGATTCGAACCCGGGCGCTTCAGTATGGCAGTCAGGCTCCCCTAACCACTATACCATCTGGGTGGCCACTTATATGATGGTTAATTGTGCCATTTAATTGGCCATTTTTCAAAGCATGAACATGCATAATTAAGAAGAGTTGGAATGAGTTGTATGCCAATTTTCTTAATTTACTAAAATATGTTCTTTATTAGCCTTTCTGTTTTTAATGCCTGTAGCTAAAATAATGATATTGTCTGGAATTCTGTCACATTCCTAATGTTAATTTTGGAATGTCATCAAGGTAAAACAAGATATATATTTAATTATCTTAAATAACCAAATATATTTATGCTCCCAGTGGATTAAAGTGTAAATTTTTCTAAATTTAACAATTTAAACATGAAGGTTAATCTTAGTCTTTAAATAAAAGCTTTTGCATAGATTTCTACTAATTTTTATATTTCACTTTCATTAAGAAAGTCCTCTGTAAGGCAGAATCTATCTCGGCTAAGGCAGATAACTCTTAACTGCATTTCCAAAATGAATAATCCAACCTAATCATGAAGAGCATTGGTAATCAGGTAGTATACAATCTGTTGCTTTTAGTTGCTTATTTATTTATAATGTTCTTTTTAAATTTAAATATGCCATAAAATCGCAGGAAAAAGAAATAGTTTAAACAACAGCCAATTTTAATCCTACCATCTAAAAACTAATAACTAAGTGAAAGTGGTAGATCACATACTGCATCATTACCAGAGCATTTTCTTTTGTAGTCGAACAGACAAAAGGTTTGCCACCATATTTTATAATACTGTTATCATAGACACATTATATATATTATTTCAGTCTCATATTTTTTTTTTTTTTACAATTTTTAACATCATTAGTCTCTACTCTTACATTATTCTTTTCTAAAATCTTTCTTTTTTCATTAATAACGAATAATCTGGCTGTCTAAATTCTCCAGCTGACCGAGTGTTTCAGAACGAAACCCTAAATTTCCCGAAAATTGCCATGAGAAAAGGCTACTTTTTCAATTTTAGTACTAAAATACCGCTGGTATGATAATATCTTGAACATATTTCAAGATGTACATATATATATATGTGTGTGTGTATGTGCATTTCTTTTTAAGATGTTGTAAAAAGTACTAGAAAACATTGCCTGGCTAGCCAGAGGGTTAAGTAATTGCAGATGATAGGATTTGTTTATGTGCTGAAAACATTTGAAAATAATCAATGAAACAGTTAAGATTTGTGAATGCATGTTTATATATCATAAAAATATATTACTCGAATACTTACAGACAGTTTATAGAATAACAGTATTATATTATTAAGATTTTTAACTGTGTTAAATTTAACTTTTGAAGTAACTTCTAAACTATGGAATAATTTCATTTTGCTAAAATATTGATGATCAGTGAACATTAGTATATAGTAAATCTTTGTGAGCTTAAATTTAATAATTCTATGGTTTATTTAATTGCTAATACATTTCAATGATGTGTATTTTCTATGAAAAAAATCAAATTTCCTTCTTGGCAGATATGGCATTTTTCATGATTTACTTATATATGGATATCTTGATGAAATGTCTATTTAATTAGCACGAAAAAGTATTCCTCAAATATGAATTTTTAGCAACATTTCAGCTGGAAAACTTATTTCAGTCTATTGAACTAACAAGTTCAGAAAATGTGCTGCTGGGTCAGCTGCTTTATCCCAATGTAAACTTTCCAATCATTTTGTAAGCAATTTACCAGGCATAAAAAAGAAAATGGCCCTCCTTATGTAGGGTGAGTGATAACACAATGTAGCAATGAATAACAATGGTATTAAATAAAGTATAAGGATAACCAGTGCCAAAAAAGCAAAGTATAAAATAATGCAAGACACCAAGAAGCAGTGATGGGAGTAGGGCAACTAGATTTTTCTCAGTTTCATACATAACTTAGAAGAGTTGGCTGTAAAAGTGATAGAGGTACTGGAAAGTGAATGAACTCATATTTGGAAAAATTATTAAACTTAAAAAAAAATAAAAAAAAAAAAAAAAAAGAATAATTTTTAAGCATAGAAACAATATAGGATAATTAAAAGGAAAGGAATTTCTGAGAACAGTAGTACACAGCAATTTACTAATTCACCTTCTCAAATACTGTCTGTACATTTTATTTCATTATAGAGATCTGAGATACAGCCTCTTCTTGCCACCTGGCTGCATTAAAATTAGTATCTTAACTCTTTATTTATAAGTGGCTGAATTATAGTTGTCTTCAGTTATTCTCTAATTGGAGATTTTTTATTTCTTTGAAACTTGGGAATAAAATGTGCATGCCTTCCAATGGAGTTTCTGTCACTTTTAACTGGTGTAAACTATTATTGATTAGGGAGTGACTTTGGAAAGCTAGTTGCTTCCAAAGATTTTTTTAACTCTCTCATGGAAGGCCATAAAACTAGTGTTAGGTTTGCTAGTATGTAAGCTTTCAGAGTAAGATTTTAGGTTCTATGTTTCTACCATTACTCATTTGATTAAAATTGTGAAATTATTTAATGTTTTGTTTCATAGCACCCAAATAACCTGTGAGCATTGGGTGTTTGTTTGGAAAGTAAGGGTATCATCTTCTTGATGAATAAAGTTATTTACTTGAGCATTATTTTTTTTGCCATTTGATATGTTGTTTTTTGTGATATTCTGGACAAGCGCAACAAACAATATGAAATGTATTTCTTGACAATTTAAACAAATGGCATTATCTAGATTTGTGTGCAAAATTAAGAGAATTTGCAAATTGTGTCTGTTTTTCCAAAAAATATTGAACCAAAGGTATTAATTATGCCACCAAGGAATTGTACAAATATTCAGAGTCAAATGTGTAAGTGTATACAGTGTCTGCAGAGCTTTGATTGCGGAGGGGATATAAATGCACGAGGAGTGTTTGGCGATTAATGTGCTCGTAATCCTTCACGATATTTGCCACATTTCTTGTGAAAGTAGGGTACATTTTTGTAAGGTAAAATGAAGAGCCATGAAAGTATGGATGACAGAATGAGATGGAGAATTGTCAGTAGATTAGAGACACACAAGTGCAGGTGGCTACAGAGCTCAATGTATTGTCCAGTGTTATCTACAGTTTCAGAACACTGGATCCATATCAAGAAGACCTGGACAAGATAGGAACAAATGAGGATTGTTATTTGGCACTTTTAGCATGGCAATACAGAACTGCTACAACTTCACAGATCTCACGAGCTTTATGCTGCCACTAAATTCAAGTTTCAGACTCTACAGTTGTCGGAGGCTTTATGACAGAAGACCTACTGTTTACGACCTGCTCACTGTAGCACACAAGAGAACACATTTAGAGTAATTTGAGTGCACAAAAGAATGCTTGGGGCACACAACATATGGTCTTTGGACCAGACTTCAATGGAGCACTGTACTTTTCACAGATGAGTCAAGATTCAACGTGGCCACTGTTTCTCGGCATACCTGTAATCTGGAGATAGCCTGGAATAAATAACATCTACCTCCATTAGGGTAAAGGATCATTACTGTGGTGGAAGTGTAATGGTTTGGGCAGGCATTATGTTGGGCAGCTGCACACCCCTGCATATGTTTGACAAAGGCTGTCTGACCGCTATGAGGTATAGAGAGGTTATTTTAGAACCCTATGTTTGACTCTCCAGGGGTACAGTTTTCCTCAGGTCCTGTTAATGGATGACAATGCCCATCCATATAGGGCTTAACTGGTCAACGATTACCTAGAAAGTGACAATATTTGCCACATGGATTGACCAGCTAGATCTCCTGAATTTAACCCTATAGTGCTTGTCTGGGACACTCTTGGGAGGACAATTTAATCTCACCATCCCCTCTGAGAACATTCCTGGAATTGAAAACTGGTTTGCTGCAGGAGTGGAATCGACTGCCACTGGATTCCTCAACTATCTAGTATGCCGTCACACTACTTCACCATCTGACTATGAGAGGGGACCATTCCTCATATTAGACTCATTTTGAGTTCGATATCACAACATGGACTTTGGACATCTCTACACTATGAGATTTACTGATAATTATGTATATACTATAAAGGACTTTTGAATGGTTCATCTCTTTCTTTGTTATAAACTAAAATCAGTCCTTAATTTTTCAGAAATTTGACATAATGTTATTTGTCTTAATTTTGCTCATTAGTGCATTTTACCTGTATGAGGGCAAAGATGTATTCTTTGAGGTGTAGCACATTAGACACAACATGACTGAAGATGGTAATTTCCAGGAAAATAGTGCAGTTTCTTTCAGTTATGCTTCTTCAGAATTAAGTTTTTATCAATGTATTTTTCAACTCGGAACATTAAAGACTAGTAAGTTATCCAATTTGTAGATATTTTCAGTGTTATTTATGGGCAGTAATTGTACTTAAAGCATAATAGCTTTTGTACAGTTTTTGATTAGTTAGGAGTTTTGGGCTAGGTATTAGTTTGTACTATTTTATGAATTCGATATCCTTTTCTGGATAAGGCAGTTGATATTTTATTTTCATCCATGTTAATGGGAGTCCGAGTTTTGAATCCCGCGAAGGGACTGGCTGCATGCGCGCTTTTTCCATGGGTAATGTGTGTAGGAGCCAGTTTACCTGAGAAGTCTTCCACGAAGGCATCCCTTCCCTTAGGCAGATAGATCGTACCGATGTTTATGTTATCAACAACACTCGTTATTTTCAAAAATGGCCATCCTAGAAAGTTGATTGCCAAAAAGTATCCATTACGCTTAGTTATATGTTACGCATGAATATATTCTTATTAGTCAATCTAACATATATAAGAATTTCAATTTTCAATACTCTGTTTCCCATTTGTTCCTCTACAATGAAACAGATTCATACACAGCAAATCTAAATGCATCTTTACAGAAAGATGATAAACCAGCTCAGTATGTAATAAGAGTTACATCCAGAAAAGACTATATATACATATATATATATATTGTATATCGTTTTTTCTGGATGTATATATAATACATATCATTTTACTTTACTAAAATATAATATTCAGTTTTGTAATTTACGAATTTCTTCCCCCTTATCATGCATTATCAGCTTGTACTTTATAAACCTGATACATAGAAACACAATTTGATTTTATGCATTTCAGTATCAAGTGAAATCTTGAAACTGATTGTTCATTATAACACTTACACTTTATGTAGTTTTCATTCAAAGCGGAACTCAGATAAAAATTATTTTCACATTAAGTTTTTTGTGCAAATAATACATCCTGCTAGTGTTCTTGTAATAAAATGCATGTTAGTAATTGATTTCTAATTTTCATTACATCTTGATATTGCTGCCAAAGATATTCCATCATGAATAGTATTTTCTACTACGTGTTTGTGCATGAATACATAATCTATTTCTCCGTGTACTAGAAAGATTTGATAATGATTTATCTACTTTTGAATTCAAAAAATATAGCTAGGAGTGTTATACGATTTTATAATACAAGTAAAAAATATATATAAAGTACTTACACATATTTATAATATTATGTGCATGCTATATATGTATACTCATATCATCAAGTATAAAATCATTTATATATAATTTTTATGTCGCGATGAAATTACTGAAATGCTTAAAAATCTAGTATTTTTAAAAACTGTTTTCTTCCGCAGAATAACGGCAAATAATAAAATATTACGCAAAATTGAAAAGCATGATGAACAAATTTTATGAAAAGAAATTGCAACTGCTGCACGTATCTCACAGATATCTTTCATTTAACACAAAAGTTCTATTCCTGGTCAAAACACACCCTGCAGTCTGAGTCACAGACAGAAGAATGACAGCAGGTCTTTTGTTCAACTGAGGAGATGTGTTTAAGTGTTTTATGGCTTACTCACTTTCCCGCCAAACGAGTACAGAGGAAGGGAGCATCGTTGCCATAGTAACCAGACTATAGGTAGTCTTACACATTTCACTCTTTATCGCTCAATGTTCGTAGCGCCATCTGTTATTAAAAATCGGCATGAGAAAGGGATATTAATCACTCTTAATGGGTGACTTATGCTTGGCATTTACAATATAATGCTTCATGTTTTGTACTTAAAATAGTTTACCCAAGGCCTTGCATTTCACACAACTGAAACAATTTTAAGAAATTTGCATTTACACTCCCAAACATTTTTTTTCTGTTGTAATATAAGAAAATGTTTTAAAAAAATCATTACATGAAACATCTTCAGCAGGCTTAAACCATAATAGAGGAACTGTAGATCACTGAAATGGTAATTTCTGCTGCTGCAGCATTACTATTGGTATTGTTATTCTGAATTATCAGTTAAACTAGTTACAGTCTGGGGATTAATTTAATTGCAATTTGAATCTACCAGACCAAATCTACTTTTTTATTGAAATATCAATTTAATTATTTAATTCTCATTTAGAAGTTTTAACTGGCTCAGTAAAACCATTTAGAATTTCAGAGAGATTTTCATAATGACTCACAGATGGATTATCATTTTTACTATTACATAATCAGAATTATCAGGAAAAGAGGTGAGCTATCTTTTCCAGCAGTCAGAATATCAACCTTACCTTAGAGTAGCTGAATCCTTTTATCATAGCTTTCCATGGCAATGAAGATTGTAGCAGTATAAAAACTTTTCTAGTACAATGGAATTTGTCTGTGACAACTTTAACTGTTTTCATTTAAGTAATTTCATATTCCAGAGTTTGAATTTCTATCTGAATAGCAGACATTTATAAATTTGTAGATAAATTAATTACCCATAGATTTAATGGTCTGCTTATCCAGAGAGAGACGTAATGTTTTTATACTAGGGCACAATAACAAGAAATTTTTTTTTTTTTAAATGGTTAGAAGCTATTGAAGAACAGAAAAAGTCTTCAGTTGGAAACAAAACTTGAAATGCTATTAATGAAAGTGCTTGGGAAATTGTAGAGCAGAAAATAAGAAAAATTTAAGAGTAAATATATTTTTAATATTAAAGGAGATGGTAAATTCAAAGCTATACTTGTTGCAAGGGGGTTTCAAGAAGAAGGAAACAACTTTGAAGGGACATACAGTTTTGTGTAAGCAATGCAATATTAAGACTATTATTGGCAATAGCAGCTAAGAACAAATTTGAAATTATTCAGTTTGATATAAAACTTGCTTTTCTGTATTGAAACAACTGGGATATACTAAACCGAAGGGCCTAAGCTCAAATCCCAAAGAACGCAGAGATGTTTGTATAGTGCCTGTGCCCCACTGAGGGCACTCCAAATATGCGGTGAGCCGAAAATCTTCTTGAGAGGTTGGTGGTAGGAAAAGAGGGGTAGGAGATTCCTGGACATGTGCTCCCAAGGTATTCTTCAAAATTTGGGAACAGAACTGAGCAAAGTCTTACTGTCACCTGTATGGTGCACAAGACTCTTGCCAACAGCAGGCGCAATCCTGACTCCTTGCCACGATGAATTTCGTGGGCTTGCTCTGATTTCAGGCAAGTGAGATTAGTCGCAAAAAGAAAATATTTGCATGAAAGTTCCAAAGGCTTTGATTATAGAAATCAAATATTAAAACTACAGAAGTTAAATGCTCCTTTAGATTGGAATGATTGCTTCGTAAAACTTTTAAACAGAAAAATTTCATTTAAACCTAACGTGATAGATGTGTGTTTAAATTAAACGATTGCTCACTGAATTCAACAATATTTGTTGATTATGAAATCTTGGCTGGTAAAGACAGAGAATAAATGAAGATATGTTAAATGAACTTGTGATCAGAGAAGAACATTCAAGTAATTTTTCTAGGAAATGGGAGAGGAAAGAAATGAAAAAGTAGTAACAGTAAAAGAATCAAAATACTTGCTAAATCAGTAGTTCTCAACCTTTTTTGTCCCATGCATCCTTTTCACCACTGCTAGATAATCATTGCTTCTCCTTTCCAAAACTCAAAAAATACATATGCCTTTCAGAACATATGAGCAATACACCAAAGTGAAATATAAAATTATCAAATCAACAACCTTGTGTTTAGCATAGATTTACTCAAATACTCAACTGAAATCGATTGAGCTCATGATTAAATCTACACCAAACACAAGGTTGTGGCTTTGTTAATTTTACATATACACTTATTTAAATTTAGGTTATTTTATTTAATGTGTTTTATAAATTAAATAAGAAAAAGAATAAAAAAATGTTGACATATCCCAAAACTTGAATAAAAGTAGTTTTTTATATTCATAAATTAAAACTAAATACTTAACAGGTAAATAAAAGGCTGGTCACAATAGTGTCTGTAGTTCTGTTTGCATCTGATGTTAAGTGTTTACGTTTTCTCAATACTTTGAAAATCAACATTTTGGACTGTTCTAGTATAAACTCATTACTAACATTTAAATTTTTCATAATACTACTAATTATACTAAAAAATATGCTCACAGATAATTCTTTCCTGTTATCTATATATCTTATTACCTAGTATTTTATAGCTATCATTATATTATTACTGTGTAACAAATCAATCAGGAATTTCAAAACTTAAAACATGCTGTTGAACAATAAAAAAATTATAATTAGTCTTCATTCTCAGAAGTAGACCACAAAGGATAATTTAGTTCAAAACTGAATGTTTTAAATATTCTTACTAAAAATTTTATTGAAAATTGAAGTATATACTTGTCTATTACCAGTCATGGGCATCTTATTTAAATATTCTAAATTATGCTCACTTTTCATATTATCAAATCTATGAATTATATATGAAAAAAAATCTAAAAAAAAAAAAAAAAAAGCTCATTTTAAAATATCTAATTCTTTACTGAAATGCTTCACATAATTCTGATTGCACTGTATTTTATATACACTTTAAATGATTTTCATGATGATGCACTTCATTTAATTCTGGATATGTTATTGAAATTTGTTTTTATAAATAACTCATATTTGAAATAATTTGTATATAAGTAATATATATAGGGTGTCATGTATGAAAAGCAACCCAGTGTTTAATTGAAAATTTACACGTAAAACTCTCAGCAAGTGCTATTTAGTGCTTGATGTAATTACAGTCTTACTTAATATAGGATTCCATACTTTTCACAATGTTTCTTGCTAGCTATTCTTTTCAAGATTTGTACTTGAGCACATTTTATAGCCTCTGGAATACTGATTGTAACAGCTTCTGAAGTTTGTTGCTATAAACTTTGTTTTTAAACTGGCCCTTCCACGAGAAAAAGGCTGATGGAATTAACTTATGGCCACTGGAGATCTCAGAATCTCCAAACAACATATTCATAACATCTGCATATTCCTTTGATGCAAAATCGATTGATTCTCAATAAACCATCTTTTATCTTCATGAATAAGGGTATAAATTAACTGTTATTGCTGTGCTTTATTCCTTGCATTTAAAAAAAAAAATATTCTATAGCATCACATTTGTGACTGCAATCAGCAGGTTGAGAGAGTCAATATCTACTAAATGAGGGAAAAGAGTAGCTGAAAGAGAATCAGTAATTAATATTAGAATAATCACCTTCCAGTAAAACCAAGAAATCAAATAAAGTAGTAGAAATCCATGAAATCTTTTTACAAAATACTTCTGCAACACTGGCTATTTGATGGATTATGCAGAGAGACTGACGATTGTTTTGCTGTAAGTTGTAGACAAAAGTCAGTTCAGAATTCCACAAAATATCTTCCAACATGTATGATTCAATGATAGGTAACATTCACGATCAACAGGATAACACCCAAGTATCAAAATAAGATAGTCATGAAAATAATTCATATTTTAAATAAAACGTAAGAACTGGGTTGCATTTTACATAAGACACTCTATAGAATACTTCTAATTCAATTTTTAGTTATATCATAAATACATACAATTCAAATAATAGCCTAATTAATAAAATTGAATGATCCTTTTAATGAACAATTATAAAAATAAACATTTATTTTACAAAGCAAACTATGGCTTATGTATGCTTTCGATCAAGATCTGATTTGGCTTTTCCAGTGTTATAGGGCATTTTCTTGTTAGTTGAGTCTTCAATATCTTTTGCTTTATAATAATGAGGAGCTACTTCTAAAAGCCACACACCCTCTATTTCAATTACTTGTCGCATGAATTCTTTTGTTGTAAATACTAGTTCATGATAAACAAGCCACCGAGGTAAATCTTCAAATAACGAACTGTTTGGATGAATCATGACAGTTTGTTGCTGTTTAGCTGTTTTATACTGTCCACTTTTTGATAAACGAGCTGTATGATAAAAGTAGCCAGCTGTAATAGCTTTGCGAATAGCAACAGTATCTAAAGGATTTGACACCAGTTCAATTTCAACTCTATCCATAAGCCTTTCGATCTGTTCACGGACATCTCTGGCTCTTTTCATTGATCTGTGCTGAATGTAATTTTCAAAGCACCACTGAGTACTATAATCAGATTCTACCCACTGATTATACACATTTAGTAAAGTCAAATGGTCTCCACCAGGACTGAAGAAATTTTTTCGAGCAGTATCTGCATGTACAATTTTATCTTTTGGTCTATAAAATATTGCATTATTCACTGACAGCATGGCTGCAATTGAAAGCACTTCTTCTGAGCATTTATATTTTTCAGATGCTAAGAGCATTTTTGACATCATAGGATCAACTGGAAATTCAGCCATTCTGCGACCTAACTTAGTAAGTTCACCTTGATGGTTTAAACCACCTAATGCATATAACTGTTCTAAAGCTAAAACTAAACTTTCATGAGGTGGTGGGTCTAAAAAGTCAAAGTGCATAATATCATTTATACCTAATGACTTTAATAACAATACAGCATTTCCCAAATTTACTCGCTGAATTTCAGGGATTGTGTTATCTTCAAGTTCATGCTGATATGCCCATGCAGTATAAAGACGGAAGCATTTACCTGCCGCAACCCTTCCTGCTCTCCCAGCTCTTTGATTTGCTGAAGCTTTAGAAATTGGCATGACAACAAGGGATTCCATCCCAGTACGAGCATTAAAACTATTCTGTTTACAAAATCCTGGATCAATCACGTAAATTATACCATCAATAGTCAAAGATGTTTCAGCAATATTTGTAGCAATGACAACTTTTCGAGAGCCTGGTGGTGTAGGTTCAAATATCTTAGCCTGCATATCTGATGGTAAATTTGCATAAATGGGTAATATGATAAGTTCCCGCATTTTAGAGCCTAGTTTTCTGGTCCTTTCTAGAAGCAGCTCATTGCAAGTTTCAATTTCTTCCTGGCCAGTCAAAAAAACCAAAATATCACCCAGCGGTTGGGTGAAATGTATCTGTAGAATAGTTACAACACATGCATCAAGGTAATCGGCTTCAGGTGCTTTAGTGTAAAATATATCTACAGGAAATCTCCTTCCTGGTATTCTAAATATAGGAGCATCATCAAAAAATTGAGAAAATTTTTCAGCATCTAGTGTTGCACTAGATATAAGTAATTTTAAATCGGGGCGAAAGCGAGATATATCTTTTACTAGTCCAAACAGTATATCTGTATGAAGAGTACGTTCATGAGCTTCATCAACAATCACAACACTATATGATGCTAAATCTGGTTCTGAGAGGAATTCCCTCAGTAACATGCCATCTGTCATATATTTTAATACAGTTCTTTCTGAAGTACAGTCTTCAAATCGAATACTATAGCCTACTTCATTTCCTAATTTGACAGAAATTTCTTCAGCGACACGTGCTGCAACACTCATGGCTGCTACTCTTCTAGGCTGAGTGCAACCAATTCTCTTTTTATCTTTTGTGTAACCTGCTTCATATAAATATTGAGGAATTTGAGTAGTTTTACCAGATCCTGTCTCTCCTTCGATAATTAAAACATGGTGGTTCTTGATAGCTTGTAGTAAATCATCTCTAAATGGATAGATTGGCAGGCTTTTTCTTGTTTCCTGGATACTTAATTTCTTTTTTTCTCGTTCAGATAGTTCTTCTGTTTGTTCTGAAACTCCTTTGGAACCAGGTACTGTTATAGATTGAACAAATTCAATTGCATCATCAAATACCAAATTATACTCCTTTTCTTTGTGTTTTTGTTTAGCATCTGCAGCACCAAAATGCATCTGGGCAAACCCCAGTCTCTCCTGCTCCCATTTCAACTGTTCTGCATTAGGGGCTTTTTCTCTTTCATCAACTTCTTCATATTTTTTACTTGGCTCTTTTCTCGAAGCTTCAGGAATATGATAGCGCTCAATTTTTTCCATTTCCTTAGCCTTATCATGTTGTCTGGCAAGTTCAAGAATCTTTTTCTTGTATTTAATCTCTTTCTGCTCTTTCTCTGTAAGTTTGACATCTGAAAATAAATATTCTTCATCTTGTATATCACCTTCCAGTTCTAACAATTTATCTTCTTTACGTTTGGCTAAATATTCTCTTCGAGATTCAACTCTCAGTTTTGGAACAATTTTCTTTCTATCCTCAGCTTCAAGACGTAGCCTTTTTGCTGCTTCTTCAAAAGCTTTCCTATCAGATTTTGATACAATATTTCTTGTTTTTTCTTTATCTTTCTTTTTCAAACGTGCAGAAAATTCATCTCTTTCTTTTAAGTCTTCTAACCTTTTTCGTTCCATACGTTCGAAATCGCTTTCAGAATCGGATTTTCTTTCAGATTTAATATCCTTCTGAACTTCGTTCTCAGGATTGCTGTCACTGCTAGATTCCTTCCTTTCTCGAAGACTTTTTCTCTTCTTTCCTTTCTTTCTCTCTTTAGGCTGGATAAGAGGGAGGTCGTCATCATCAAAATCTATCAACTGATAGCTCATATTTTTCTTTAACGTTTCCAACACTTCTCGCTCACGTGCGCGAGCTGGTTTTTCTTTAATTTCTGCATGAGGTACTTTACCCCATAATTCACTAGCAAACTTAATTACATTAGAGTTTATAGATAACGTACCTGTTTCCTTTATCTTGTCAATCAAGATATCAACACTTGAACTTTTAGTGGCGAGATTCAAAAGAAACTCAGCCGCATATTTATCGCTAAAACCTAATATATTATGAAGTTCATCGCTAACCCACTGCTGCACATCACCCATGTTTGTTGATGTTTAACTTTCGACCGTTACAGTTATAGCTAGTTTGAGAGTTTATGTACCTAAACAAAATTAAATATAGCGTAAAGATTAATGTCATATTTATTTTTTAGGTTTAAAATACTACTGATGAATTTTATCTAATACTCTTTAATATTTTTAATCTTGAATTAATTATATATTGGTATTTGCACGGCTTTCCAAGCGGGGATATTTCTGTAACCGGCTCTTGGCAAAACTTCGGATTTGTTGACATCGAGCATGCGCGCCAGAACCTGGTAACTGAAAAGGGATTTTTTCTGTTTACTTCGAGTTACGATCGTTCGATTGCTTGCTTATATTACCTTTCATTTACTGTGCAACTTAAATATCATATTTTTTTACGATATATTACTTTGTGCTGCCATCTATTCGCAGCTGAACGAACTAATTGTAAATGTCAAAAGTCCGAAACTAGAAAAGGAGCAAAAAATATTTTGTTTTCGTAGGAATTTTAGAGGGTTAAAAGTGTGCGTTTTAAAATACATATTAATAATTGATGAAGTAAATTTAGTATTCAGTAAAATTGGACAAATCATTAAAAGTTTTTTTTTTTGTATTAAATCTATTTCCTGAAAATTAATGAAATATTTATGTAAAATGAAATTAACAGAATAATTAAACAGTGTTACTTAAAATAAATTTTAAAAAACATTAAATAGTAGGAAACCGAAATACCAATGTGGAAAACAATATCATCATGCAAACTGTGTATTGGTTTCTAGTGCTTTCCTAAAAAATATTTGAAAGCCTCAAGGAAAAAAAAAACTGTGCCTTTTTTCTAAGACTGATTATAAAGACAGGAAAGAAAGTTACCGTTTATTATGATAAAGAAATTTTATTAGTAGAGGAAGAAATTGATGCCCACAATATTTCTATGATAATAGTGGTATTCTAGTCATATACAAATATATGTGCTGTTTCTTGTCAGAAAAAGAAAATGAATCAAATCTTGTTGCATGAAACAGTTTCTTTTTTGGGGATAGGAATTTCATGAATAAATTTTTTTGCATATCAAATGCAAATTTACCTTATATTTTCATTATATATGTATTTTATTGTCGCATGTGTATTTTATTAAAATAAAATAGTAAGCTGAAAACAAATACTTTCAGATTTTTTTTTTAAAATTATTTTTTCTAGATCTAAAACTAATCATCTTTTCTTCCTTAGATACAATGTCTTTTTTTATATTAATTTTTGTACACTTATTCTTCAGGAACAAATCTATCATGTGAAACCAGAATTAGATGTATATGAAAAATAAAACTAAATATGAAATTTTTCACATTTGAAAGTTTTCAGCTGTTCCATACTCATTATCTGCCCTTTCTTACTTTACGTTCATTCTTACTTTACGTTCCCTTTCTTACTTTACGTTCCATACTCATTATCTGCCCTTTCTTACTTCTTTACTTTTCTTACTTACGATTTCTGTCTTTAATTTGTATATTTCTGTTGTTGCATCGTTTATATTTTATTCATTTTATTTGGTTAAATAAAAATGCTTGTCTCTATGATATCTTTTTTAAATAAAACATTTTTATTAAGTTAAATTAAGGGTAGTTGTAGAGTTCGCTCTATAAGTTAGAGTGATATTTTACTTCTGCAAAGCAGATGGAAAACTAACATATTTTAAAGTTTTCAAAAAGAGAACTAAGAATAAAATCTCAGTAGCAAATTATTGACTTGAAGATAGGTTATAGTGTGTGTTTAAATTCATGAGATTTTGATTGCGCTTTTTTTCCATTTTGTCTAAATGCTTCTTTATAGATTTCTATTTTGATATTATTTACATGACCATTCTAATACCAAAAGTTATTTAACTTTATTTAGTTTATTATATTATAAAAAATTAACCATTATTGTATATTTGTTTCTAGATAACTATGAAGAAATTTAAACGAAAAAAAGAAGTATGCAGTTTTACAAAGGTAAGAGAAATTTTACCTAAGAATGATATTTTCCTCTCTTTGTTTCTTGATTTTCTTTTGAAACATGAAAAAGTTTGGTTTTTTCAGGATGTGCATAAAATCATTAAAATGATTGAGCTTTGGAATATTTTACCTGTTTTTTTCAGGATGTGCATAAAATCATTAAAATGATTGAGCTTTGGAATATTTTACCAGTTCATATAGCATCTTTAATTTATTTTTTAAATTGACTCAATTTGCTATTTTATTTTTTTCCATCATATTACTTAATATTACAAGATAAATTAATTTTTATGAAAAAATTTTATGAATGTAAATGAGGCAGCATTTCTCTGTTAAAGTATTCTATTGTTATCTGTGTTTCCTGGTAATTATGGGCCTCATTAAAAAGGCATTGAAAAATGCACATTTTTGTTGTTTGTTTAACTGATTATGCCAAAGTGCAAGAAGCTATCTGCCTAAGGGTAGTGATATCTGTGAGGAGGATTTTCTATAAAAAACTGGCTTCTGTTTTTATTACTGTCCGACCATGTGTTCCAGATTTATGTAAACATCCGGTTTGGAGCAAAAGTTGGTATATCTATCATTGATATAGGAGTGAGTGCAGTAGCAAGTAGATTTAAAAAGTTCTTCCATTTCATGCTCTTATCCTTCGAGTGGCACACAACAGAAAATTTTTGTCTGCGCTTTATACATTTTAAATTGATGTACCGTGAAATTTTAAAAATAGAGAATTCAATTAAAATACATAAAAACATCTGATAATAACATTACAAAGAAAAACCAGTATGAGAACTGTAATAGTAAACTGTATATCTTAATATAATTCATCATCAATTTATACATATTTCAATAGATAATATTAATTTAATAATAATTTAATAGAAAACAGTTAATTTAATACTAATTTAATAGATAAAACATTTTAATTAATTTTAAATATTTTTAAACATTGAATGAAAAACTTTTACCTGTTAAATATGTTTTAATAATCTTAATATAATCAAATGATCTATAAATAGATAAAGCTATTTAATGAGAACAGGTTGCATAAAGTTATTTTAGTTTTAATTAAATATGCCATACCTCTTCCCCTCTTTATATTTATTTTGGTGACACAGCATGAAGGATCCTCTGAACTCATAGAAAATTCAGAATCCAAATTGTAGCTGACAGTAAAATTTAATGGTTCACATAATTCTTCTATAATACCATCTTTTCTCCAATATTAATTTTCTAAATTTTATCAAAACACCTTCAGTAGCCTCGTTTGTAAAACATAATAACTTTAACATGCTTATATCTGAAGTCGTATTCTGAATTTGAACATAATTTCGTACTTCAACCCATAGATACTCTATGGTGTTTATATCACTGTGATATGGTGGGAGTGGCAGCACTATATGGCCTTTTTCTTCGATTATACAATCAAATTTAATCCAGCAGCTCAACTTTTCACAAATTTGGACAGAAAGAAGTATTGTTTTTTGTCAGCCGCTGCATTATACCTTCCTTTTTTTGAGAGGCATTGGGGGCTTTATTGAGCTGCACCAAATGATAAGATGCATTATCAATAATTATAATGGAATTTGGCAGTAGATTTAAAATTAACTTTTCATTTACCCATTTTTCAAATATTGAAGAATTCATTTTTCCATGATAATCACCAGCTGTAGAGTTTGCTTTATAAATTAAGCTAGTATTGGGAATACTCATCTCACCACCAGCATATCAAATTATTATGCGATGAGAGGCATTCTCTGTTTCTAAAATCCTACTGATTTCATTTGATTGCCAGCATTTTCCAAATGTTAAATTGCTGTCCACCCATGTTTCATTTATGTAAATTAGGAGACAGGATTCTTCTCTGTAACATTTAATATTCCTCAAATACATTGTTCGCGACAAAACAATGTCAAGTCTTTCTAGTAAAATGCTTCTTTTATTCCGGGACTTTTTCCAGATAAAACCAATTTCTCAGAGAATTTTTCCCTGTGCCAAGAAAATTGATTGTGTCTTTTAATACAGGAAGCAGTTTGGCTATTGTTGGTACTTTCTTTTCCTTGACATAAAAGAGTTGAACTGCTTGTCTTAAAATATCCAAATCAAAATTATCTAAGCCTACTTACAACAGTTTCTCTCTTTTTTCTTTTTTTAGGGGAATAGAATTCAACATTTTCTATACTTTCAGATTCTTTATGATTTCTGTATATGCTGGCAATAGAAACGTCAGTCATCTTACTCGCTCTATGTGTTGGTTGTGTAACTGGGATGGTTAGCCTTCCTAATTGTGATTCTTCATCACAAACTTTAATCACGTTAATTGCTTAAAATTGCTGCGGAAAGGCTTATTTTTAGAGCTTCCTGGAACACTTGAATTCATAGCAAAAATGGAGATTTGAAAGTAAGAGAAGGTCAGTAATAGTGATGCTTAACAATTGTAAGAAAAAACACTAAATGACCCTGACCTTCGAGAGGAAAAAAAAAAACCAGTGCTTTTAACCACACCCTTTTCGACCTCCAAGAGGGAAAAATACCTGCACTTTCCACCCACACCCCTTCAATTAAACTGACCCATCTTGGCCCTCAGCCAAACTACTCTCGTTAGTGTGGTTAAACGATACACATGGGAAAACTATTGAAATGCTCCTGTACGTAACCCTTCCTTTAGGATTCAAACTTGGATCAAAATAGAGTTTAACAGTTTTATTACTTGACTACTGTTGAGGCCTATAGAATATATGCATAACTTATATAATCTCATATAACTATCAACAGATAATATTAATCAGTAGATAATATTACAAGTTACATCTTATATAACTTGTATGCATAAATTATATAAGCTCAGTGGAAAAATTGCATGAAAGTTAAATTTTCAAGAGTTTAATTCTTACAAACAGTTCATTTATATTTAAGCCCCATATCTTCATGCCATTGCAAATTCACATTACTGTTTTGAATAATGTAAAAATTGTAAAACATAACTTGCATTTTTTTATTTATTCTGCAAATAGATATTTATTGAAATGTTTTCTGCAGATTGATTCCATAATTAAAGAAGTTACAAGTAGTCTAATAGATGCTGCATGTAAGCTACATTTGTTGGACTGTTCTGAAATAGATGCTAATGACTGGTTTGAGAACAACAGCAGAGCTCGTGAAGCATCAAAACAAATACCTGAAATGAGTAAGTTTTAAATTGTTTATTAGATGTATTTAATATATTTTTAGTGATGTAATGTATGTCTGTACATATGCATGTGCTCGTGTTTGTTCCACTCAGTTTTTTTTTTTAATTGACATCTGTCTATTTTCCATTTTATGTAAACTTCATAAAATTTTGAAGTTACAATTATTTCAACATATTAGTATTGTTTATGTTGTTGTGCATGTATTTATAATTTTATTGGTGCTTTAAATAATTCTTTTTAAATCCATTCGCTATATTTTTAAAGGTGTATGCTATCTATAACTTTGAAGTAATGTGTTATTCTTTTGCAGTATGTGAATTATAAAAATCAAAATATGTCTTGTCAGAAAAAAATTTTAAAATATATATAATATTTATATGAATATGATAATTTCTTTTGCATTTCTTAATCTTTTAATATAATTTTTTAACCTTTTTCTGTTGATCTGGAGCATATATATAGGCAAACAATTTTTTTAATAAATATATGTAAAATTTTGGGTTTAAAAAGCTGATACTAAGCAATAATTTTTGCAATCACTATCTTATTCTGTGAAATATGTTTAATGTTGGTTAATTATTTATTATAAAGAGTTTTGCATTAATTTGAACAATTTTTATACTTTTGCATACATGTATGTGTAGTATTTATTTATGTATATACCTTGAATTAAAAATGTTTCTATTAACTGCAGGTTTCCAAGAAGACTTCATTTATCATAATTCATGTAACATTCCTGTTATAAAAGTTTTAGGAAATAATCAATATGTTCTTCCACCTAATTCAACTTTTCATCTGTGTGATATCAGAAATATCTCCTGTCTCAAAGGTAAATAAATAATAATAATAAAAGTGTATAATATATATAAGTCCCATTCACTACAATTTAAAGCACACATTATACCTTTATACATTATGTTGTAATATGTTACTTTATCTATTATTTAAATACAGTATTAAAATTGTTTATTATATTGTGATTATTCTAAATCATCTATTTTATGTATCTATATTATACTGTAGATAAAGGAGACAGTAAAGTAGAATAGATTGTAGTATTTTTAATTTGGTGAAATCTGTCATATTGACCACCTTTTGAAAGTGACTAGTATTTCTGAGAATATCAATAAAATCGAGTATTCTGTGCAATTTATTGATTTCTGTGCCCTTCCTTTAGCTCTTTTCCCCATTATCTAAATAAAATAAGAAATTTTCAGTATGTTATTAAAAGGGGAGAGGGGATTAATTATTGCTAGTAGTTACATTTTGTGCAACTTGCTGTTATTGGTTTAAAAAAAGAAATTCAATCCTGTAACTCTGTAGATTCTTTGAAAGTCTAACACTCATATTTTTAGATAACAATGAAATTGTAGTAGATTGCCTTTGATTTGTAGTCATCACTCTATAGGATTTTACTTGTATTTCAGATGAAGGTATTTTATTACCACTAACACAGGTCATTTTAACTAATTATTTTATGAAGATTAAATAGATAGAAAGAAAATTATTAGAATGTAAAGCTTTTCCGAACCCTTTCTCTCCCTCTCATTTTTAGCTGTTATTGTTTATAACCTTGAGCATGAACCAGCAAAAATATGCAGAAATATTGAGCAATTCAGTAACCAAGGAGAAACAGTCTACTTCCAGACTTTGTATGTGCTGCTAATACAAATTGATACAGATTGATTTGTGATAATACAAATTGATTAATTTATTTCTTTAGCTGTGCAAACCTAAACATTTAAGCTGCAGTTAAGGTATGTATGCCATAGACTAATTAAAAAAATTCCAGTTTATTGCAAATTGTACTTTTTTTAAACTATTTTCATTGCACTCAGCTAATTGGAAATTTATCTAACAATCTCTTATGAGCCTTTATTTTTTAGGCTTATTGTAATGAACTCCTACACCTTTAGATTACACCCAACTCTTTGCCCACACATGTGTTAGAGATTTGGTCTACTTCGTCAAAGAATTTGGCAAAGGTTTTAATATCATGCAAATGGCTGACATAGAAGAATTGATTCAAGAAAGCCTTTTGGATGAAGGCAATTTGATGGAATTTATGAAGGTTATGATAATAAAGAAGTAAATAATGACAAAGTTAAGGTGAAGTTCAGCTATTAACGGCTAATTTTATTCATCAGAACCTGAAATTTGCTGCAAGTATGGAACATTTTCTTACTCATGATCCTGATATGGAACACCCATTAAAATTTCAGTGTAATCGTAAGTTTTGTGTATGGGTCTTGGATCTAAAACTTAATCAAAAGTCTTTGACCTAACGACCTTTACTTTCATATTTTACCATTCTCCCTAGGGAAGCATAAAACAAAAAGCATAAAATCCAATTTGGTGAAGCCAAAATAGTACAACTGGGAGAAAAAGGGGTATGAGTCGAGCCGGAACCCAAACCCACGATGAGGAGATCTGTAGAGTCAGGCATTAGTCCGCTCAGCTACAAAGTGTGATGTGAAAATATGGCAATTATATATTTTCGACAAATCTTTACGTAACTTCAACTGTTTTAGAAGCAATTAACATTTTCTCAGTAGGGGATTTGGCATTTCTGTTCTTTTCTGCAAAACATTGATGTCATTCATTAATTGAAAGATTTTAGATTCTTGGAATATTCGTAGTATGTCAGTAATCTGATATTCTGTAATAATATTTTTCTGGAGGACATCACTATATTCTGTTCCTGAAGTTGTAGGTTTTTATGAATTGATATGGGAAATAAGAGCAGGAAAATCCTTTTTAGGAGGAGTTGGTTTAGTATTTGGTTGGTTTAATTTTTGAAAACGTTGCTGATAAACTTTGCACCTCTGTAAGAACTAATGTGATTTTCTGGTATTTAAATTTTGTGTAGCTGGATATCAAGAATTATATAAGTAACTGGAGAAATCAAAAAAACAATCGCTAATAGCTTGGTTTTAGTTATTGAGATTACGGCAAAGCACACTAGGGTCATCTGCCTAAGGGAAGGGATGCTTTTGTGAAGGATTTTCTAAGTGAAACTGGCTCATAAACACATTACACATGGGGCAAAGCATGAAAATGTTCATGCAGCCAGCCTGTTCACGGGATTCGAACCTCGGACCAAACTACCAGTGTTAAGCGACTTTACTGCTCGACTGCTGATAGGCACTCAATTGCTAATAACAGACTTTGTAACAAAAAACAAAATAATAAAAAAAAACAGAGGCTGTTTGTAAAGAATGAAATTCTTCATTTGAATCAAGTCTGACAGCTGTGCTAGACATATCAGGCATATATACTGATGACAGCATTTTGATCCAGTTTGTAAAAAACATGTACACTTGTTATCAAATAGTGATGAATAGTTGTGAAATTGATTTTTATTCCTGATTTCAATTTAAACTTTTACTTATGGACTGAATTTTCATTATACATTAATTTTAACTTTTTTTTGTATTATGAATATGTAATATGGATTTCATTATTACTTTTTTTGCACTTTTTTTGGGTGTGTGTGTGAAATATTTAGAATTTTGTACTTACACGATATTTTTAAATGTTGTGGAACATATCTCCAAATTACCATGCATTGCAT
>KK119375.1:305831-325204 GCA_000611955.2 Stegodyphus mimosarum | reverse complement strand
TATCTACTGTGTAAAAAAAGAATTGGGTGTAATTAGAAATTGTGCATTTTTTTTTGTTTAAATAGCCTTATTTCATCCAGTATTATTACAGTAAGCCTGGATGAGATTTAATAAGCTATAAGCGTGGTATTCTCTCAGAGCTTAGTGAACTTTTGAATTACTACGTAGTAGTGAACTTTTGAAAAAGTTACTTTTTAATTACTTACATTATGGATTAGTTAAATTATCAGTTACTTAGTAAGAGGTAATTTAACAAATGTACATAAACACTATCCTGTGACTTTTAATTTTAAAGCATTTTCTGTAATGAACAAAATGACACTCTATTACCCAATCTGTACTTAAACTGCTGTTCATCTAAATATGTAATATATTTTCAATATTCTGTTTGTAGTGCTAAGCTTTCTCGTTATTTTGAATGCCAGGATTTCCCATGTAAAGTTTTACAGTTAAGCCTTATAGCTGAAAGCTCCTTGCTTATATCAGCTGTAAATTTACACCCATTAGCACACTACAAATTGAGAGATCCACCAAAGTCTGTAGTTATTTGCTCATATAAAAATGCAATGGTATTGCTGAGATTTTTTTTTTATTATAAATTCTACAAAATGAAACAAAATTTAAACTGCTAGTCTAGAAACATAAAATATAGTTTTAAACACAAGCAGCTTTTTTATCTTTGCTGCCTATCCAGTTGTGTGATAATACTAGAAGCATAGCAAATTATTCTTCATCAGGAATTATAACTACTGCAGGATCCTTCATGTTTCTTACAGGATTTTTTATTTCCTCTTTTTGTAATTAAAACTCTTTTTTTTTTCTCTATTGTGTTGTTACTTATTGGTTATCTCATACTGCTTACTAGCCTTCTAATCTTTCTTAGCCCAAAGTGGTAATTTGCTCAGAAAGTCTATTAATTTTGTTCTGCCATGTTGCATTGTTTTCTATAAATGGTATTTCACTCTTCAAATTGTTACTGCCAATATTAGAGCCATGCATTATATTTAAAGAAATTAAATAATGGAGAATCTGCATGAATGTATGTATATTTCTTGCGCTGTGAAAAAACAATGGTACCTAGAGTAATCAGATTTTGAATAATGTAGTCTTCCACCTGAATATGGGCATCTGAAAGCCCTAATCTAGAATTTGTTTTATTATCTATTTCAGATTTCGAAAAACTTTAATGAATTTTTTATTAACAAATTCAACGATTTCAAAGCGAGTGGTGGCAACACTGTACAGAAAAAAAAAAGAAAAGAAAATTATCTCCAGCGTGCGAGACTGCGTATCAGAAATTGTAAAGATATGCTCTTTTTAAATTATTTTCTGATATTGCTGTTGAATTGAATTTTATGGTTTAAGTCTGAAGAACATGATATTTAATTTAGAAGTCAAACAACAAAAATCAGTGTTATATTTGCAAATTTTCACAGGACTAGTTTTGATTCATTGTTTCTTTTTATTTAATTTATTTTTATTAATTATAGATAAGGAAAGTTAATTTTAAAATTGTTCATGCTTATTGCTGCATCATTAAGTTCACATATCATTTGCACATTAGAAACAAACGTTGAAGACATGTTATTTGTTTTACTCTCATTTTAGTTCAGATAATAGCAAGAACAGGTACAAGATGACAACTGTTGTGTATCACTTTCTTATAAATGCTATCACTTACTTTTTCGTAACCTTGTTATCTAGAAATATAAATCTCTCTTCTGCTTTATGTGATATTTAAAAGTATATTTATTGAAGTGCCGAAGTAATGAAGAATTCTTTCAGTTACTTTTTTTCTTTGTTCTTGCAATATGACTTTTTAGGTGCACATTTGTTTTTGGTCCTTTCAGACCAAATATTTTCATGTATATAAAGGCTAGTAGATTGAACTTTTGTACTATAAACTGTCTTCCTTCTAATGTGAATAATTCTTTGATGTTGGGCATTTCTATAAGCTGTGCATATTATTTAAATTTATTAGTACAGACATTTTACAATGTTAACTTAACTTCAAATTTTAGAACTCAAGATATAAATTATTATTCATGTTCTTTTATTGCCAAAACATTTAGGAATGAATCCATAAAGATTATTAGGGAATAGTACTTGCAATTAGTTGTAAATTTGTTATGTTTATTATATGAGAAAGAAAAGCTTCACATTGTGATATTAATAAGTTATTTTTTATGACTGCATATTTATGTATTTTTAGCACCAAAAATTATATTTTAGATAGACTTCTTTTTTTTTTTTTTTTTTTTTTTTTTTTGTCAAATTTTTATTTAGGAACACAGTATGACCTTGTTGTGCTAGATCCACCTTGGGAAAATAAATCTGTTAAAAGAAAGAAAGGGTAATTTTTGTTGTTCTAATACAATGTAATAAATTATTGATTTTTCCCTGATTAATATTATTTAAAAACTTCTATTTTACATTTGCTGCATTGCTTTATTGCCTTGTTGTTGCTTATGCTCACTTGTCTGACATATAGTCAGCCCAAGCCCACGAAATTCCTCGTAGCAAGGAGCGCAAGATTACACCTGTCGTTGGCAACAGCCTTGAGTACCTGACAGGTGACAGTACGATTTGGCTCAGTTCTGCCCCCAATTTTGATGAAAAGCACCCGGGGGGGGGATGGGTCCGAGGGTCTCATTCCTCTCCCCTTCCACCAAACCACACGAGAGGACTTTTGGCTTGCTGCATATTTAGAGTGCCGCCATGCGACACCGACACTATACATTTACAAAGATCCATGCCTTCTTCGAGATTTGAACCCAGACCCTTCGGCACAGCAGTCAACGATGCTAACCACTATACCAGTTGGGCAGCTTATTGCTTTGTACTCATCTTTAGTTGAATAATTTAGTTATTTTGTTTGAACTTGTAGCTCTTAAGTCACTTAAATAATTTAAGATTCATATATGAATCATAACAAATAAATGCCATTTGAAAACATTTCTACTGTGATATGTATTTATTTTTAAATTACTGTCTCAAAAAACTTTCTTCCTTCAAAGTTATTCACAGTAATTTAAAATAACTGCCATTTTAAACTTTTCATAAAATTTTCAAAATTCATATTTTAAAAACTTGTAGAAATGATCTGTATTGAATGCTTATAGAAGTTATCTGTATCTGAATGGAAAGGTACAATGTGACAACTTCATCGTAAAATTGCCTTGCATTTTTATTAATAATATTTGTAACTCATGTTTTTTTTTTTTTTTTCCTTTTGAAAAACTTGTTTGTATTCAGTTTTTCATGCAGTTATTTTGAAGTACATATTTATTCTTAATAAAGAGAATAATGTTGTATAAAATTATTTTAATTTTGTTATTTATGCTTAGTACTTTATTTTATATATATGTGCATATAGACTATGTTTTCACCCTGGTCAGGATGGTAGTTAGTAAAGCAGGCTGCCGTATTAATCGCCCTGTATTTGAATCCTGGAGAAGGTTTAGATGTTTGTAAGTGTATAGTGTCTTTGCAGCATGAGGGTATTTAAAATGCATGGTGAGCTAAGTCCTTGCGAGTGATTTGATGGCAGGGGAAGGGAGGTGAGAGACCCGCGGATCCATCCCCTGGAAGGGATATTCTCCTTCAAAACTGGGATAGAGCCAAATAAAGATGCAATATAATCTCTAAGGTGTCAAAATTGAAAGAATTCTTCTGATGTTATTGTCAGACAAGTGAAATAAGTCACAATAAAATACTGTACATAAAAGTCTTTGTTTTTACAACTGTTGATCATAGACATATGCTTCTGATTATAAAAAGTGCTTTAAATAAGAAAAATATGTATATTATATAATTTTTAAATTTAAAATAGAAGTTTTGTAAAAATGTCAAAATTTAAACTTTTTATATGGCCTGTAGTCCATATAGTTAGATTTACTAAAAATGTATACTCATTCTAAAAAATTAAACATTAAATGTTTGCCTTCTGTATGACAAAAATTTACCAAGATATTTAAAGTTTAAGAACATTGTCCAGAGATCGTACTCAAATAGAAAACTGAAATGCTGCATAATTAAAAAGGAAATATCACTTTAGAATATGCTTTGTAATGTTAATAGATTGAGTGATGAAAACTGATATGCAGAGTATTATGAAAAGTGTTGATCAATATATTTTTTTTTTGTTTTCAGAAAGAAGATCTTATTGAAAAAAATATTGTAGAATTACTGTTGTAGAAAATAGAGGCAGGCATCAGTATTCGTATATAGCCAACTCTTAGAATTATTTGCATAAACTAAGAATAAATAAAGGTTTCTAGTTGATCGAAATTTTTGATTGTTAGATTTTAATTCTAAAGGAAATAAAACTGGCATAAGAATATTAATAATGTATTTTTAACATTCAAAAGCTTATGAATTACTTGCATCAAAATTTTTTTGGCATATTATGTATAACAAAACTGAAATAAGAATGTTACACACTTGTAAATTACGAAAGAATATTACAGAATAACATTAAAGCTCCACATAATCCTAATTTGTTTGAACTGATGAAGGAGAACTATAAGTTAGGCATTGAAAAACTGATAAAAATCATATCCATTAAAATTAAATAGTTAGATCAGTTTTTATCATAAAAGAGTTAAACTTTTTGTGTAGTTATTTTTAAAAAAGTATAACCTCTCAGTAAATATAACTGCAGAGACTGGGAGACCATTGGAAGTATGTGTGTACAACCTGTGGTTGGAAAATTAAAGGGCTTTTAAGGATACAGCATGTAATGACTCTAACCAGCAATGAATTAGAAATTTAGACATAAAAATTAAATGCTAAAGTATATTATAACAAATTAGCATACCAGAATGTGGTTTGTACCTGAAGACCCATCTATGAGACTGAATAATTTTTCTGGAAGGGGGCATAAGAACAAAGTTTAACTCACATTTTCATCAATAGATAACATTATTGGTATCATCCTACAAACAAAACAAAACAAACGAACAAAAAAAAAGTGCCTGAAATCTGAATAGCCTGTCAAACATCAATTGTGATATGTGAATGGCTTTGGTGATTTATGACATTACTAGCAATAGGTTTCCTCATTTAGGGAAACTACCATATTCCGTTGATTATTACTTTTATAACTGTCACAAAATAGATGCTTTGGCCAAAATTTGCTATACTTGTTTCCACATTTGAAGAAAAATCTGTGCTGTTACAATTAATCAAGACTGCAGTAGTTGGAATTTTGATACATTTCTGCTAATGGAGAAAGATATTTCTGAACATTGATACATTTTAAATTTACAGAAGGCTTTCCTTTATTATTTCAGACTGCATTTTGTACCCAAATTTGTGCTTGGCAATAACTGCTGTCTCATGAATGTTTAAGAACAAAGAGGGAAGAATTTCAAATTTTATGACTAGACGTTAAAAAAAAAAAATTCTTTGTTGCACTACAATGGTAAATTTCAAACAAACTCTTGAGTTTGGGGTAATTTACAAAAAACACAAATTCAGAATAACACAACTGCGTAATTTATCAGGATTAGTTTGGTTTATTTAATTATGAGAAAGCACTCAAAGGTTATTTGCCTAAGGGATACCTTCATGGAGGATCTCTAAGGGAAAATAACCCATATACATGTTACACATGGGGGAAAACCACGAAATCACACATGCAGCCAGTCCGTTTGCCAGGATTCAAACTCCGGACTGAACTACCACTGTTCAGCAGCTTTGCCACTCGGTTGGTGGTGGGCATAATTAATTAGGAAATAATGATTTTGTGGTAAGAAGTGAGTCAAGCTAGAAAATTCTAGAATTTTAAAGCAAACCGTTGTTAGCAGATATTTGAAAAATATAAAAGCTAATTTTTTGTATTCTTTTTATTTATTTGTTTATTATGTAGGATGTGGTACTGTGAAACCATGGTTCATGAATTTAATTCATTCCTGAAGGCCATTAGGCAAGTGAAATATTTGTAAACTGAGGCAATTTTTCCCATAAGAATTAATGTAAAATACATTAGTTCATTTCTGGACCACAGGTGATAAGTGCTTATTTAAACTTAACAATAATATTTTGTACTCAACTTCATAACCCAGAACCAATGAAAATCTGTAACTGTTTAAAAAAAATAATAAAATAAAAAAGGTAAACATAATGTTGAACAGATAAAACGAATGAAAATTTAATTTTTCTGTACTTATGGAAAGTGAGCAGAAAATTATGAAGAAGATATTATTGTTTGGATGCAGAATTTCTTTCCATGAAACATCAAGTAACTGCCTTATTAGGCATCTCCTTTCATCTTTTCTTCATCGGTCTATGTTTCACTTAAAACTTTTATTGTTACCTACATTTCTGAAGGTATCTAAAATGAGACATAGCATTGTCACTGAAAATGTTTATGCTATAATTTGCTGTTACTGTATCAGCGTAATATTATTGCATGAAAGCTTTTTCTTAAGTTTCATAGATGAATGAATGAATTAAAACCTCCCCCCCCCATCTTTCTTTTTGAAGACACTTTTTTCCACAGTAGCACCTTTTATTGTTTCTTTTGAAATTAGTTCTTTCTTGTTGAGCTCATTTTGAAAGTCCTCTAGTAACTTCTCCTCATCTTTAATGAAACTGCTCATGATTTTGCCTAAAGGCACAGTATCACAGATCATAGAAACAGTCCTAAGTGTGAAGTGCTCAAAATCTCTACTTGCAACCTAGTTTAGCCATAATTCCCTCTAGGCCAGCTTCATGGTCCTGTAAGCTGCTATTAATTAATGAGAATTAATTTATCCTGATAAAAAATTATGTTTTAAGAAGTCTCTGAGTGTTAATATGTGGCATAGGTTACATCAAAACGCCTTTGAAATCCTCAGTGTTGCCAACTTGAGTATTCATAAATTGAGATACCGTTCGTCATTCGAGGTGTTTCTTTTGTTCAGATAATTTGTTCTTGAACAAATTGTTTGAAAACTAAGGCTTCATGATCTAAGGTTCCTCTGTACATTTAATAAATATTTCTCTGTGAAACAAATGTTAGATAGAAATTAATATTTTTTATGTGATTTTTTTTTAATTTGTATTTATTTTTATATCTTTTTTTAAATCTAATGATTTTTCATTCATAACCTAAAATTTGCATAACTTAGGCTGAATGTTGCGTGGATTTTTCATGTTCTATTGTGTAACTAGAGGAAAGTTAAGACTACACAGCATTTGCGAATATGCAACAATATTACTAATAACGAAATAGCAGAACATAAAGTCTCAGTTTCGCTTTATAGATCTCAGCTTCATCTTTTAATGGATTTGAATTTGCACATTTTTCCAGTATTACAGTGGTATCTGTTGGGTAAATTTTAGCTTATGCCAAAATAATAAGATGTTGTTATTTGATGTAAATTTTTTTCCCGTAAAACATCAGGTAACTGCTTTATTAAGCATCACCTTTCATCTTTTCTTTCTCTGTAAGTGCTCTCGATTCTGCTTGAGATTCACTAGGCCTATGTTTCACTTAAAATTCATCCAATATGATTTGTTGTGACCTACGTCTTTTAATATATCCATATTTAAAGTGAAACTTACATTGTCATTTCAAATAATATGTATTCTGTAACTTGCTACTGCTGTATCAGGATGGTAAAAAAAAGTCTAGCTTATGCTTAAAATAAGTCTGCTTATATAATAAATTTTTAGATGAAAGCCATGTACTTAAAAAAATTTGCTGACTTAATGTAATTTTTTAAAATGTGTTCAAATGTATGAAACACCCTGTACTTTGCATTCGAATTCCTGAATGTAATTTATTTTTGTTCTGTTGTTCCATACATCATTAAGAAACTTTATATGTTTATGCTTTGAAGAAATTCACATTTTAATAAAATTAATACATCAAATAATTTATTTTAGGTATTCTATGTTAAGCTGTGAGTCACTGCAAGATTTACCTATTAAAGAATTTTTAAATCCTGGGTGTCTTATCATAGTTTGGGTTACAAATAATGAGAAACAGATTAATTTTGTTAAAGATGAATTATTTCAACAGTGGAACGTGACATCTTCTGCTATTTGGCACTGGTCTAAAGTAAGATTCTGCATTACTAGTATCATCTTTCATTAAAAATTATGAGTATTTTTAATCTTTAAATTCGTTGTTCATTTTTTAGATAACGCAAAAAGGGCATTTTATACATCCCATTAATTCACATCACAAAAAGCCATATGAAAATATACTGTTAGGAAGGGTAGCTTTTGATGAAAGAAACTGCAGTGCATATTCTTTTCCTGTCTTAAAGTCGAACAAAGTTATCGTGAGTGTCCCTAGTAGCATTCATTCACATAAGCCTCCCCTAATGGGTAAGTTAGTAATTGTTATTTTCCAAAAAATATTTTGTATATATCAACTTGAAGAAATATAATCTGATGTTCTGTGAAAGATGAGTATATATATATTTACATTTGAAAGAAATTTAATTTTTATGTTTATGACTTTTCTTCTTTCTATTCATAGATGAAACATCCCAAAAGGGTGTTGTTTATTTTTTAGAGAATCCTTTTTTCGTACGACGATTTCTTGTATTTTATATTTGAAATTACTTTTAATCCTCAACATACTATTTGGTAATTATTTTTCTGTAACCTAAATTTTTTTTGTCTGAAATTACTAATTTCATAATATCTAATATTGTTCTTATAAAAATGCATTCATATTGTCTGTTATGGTGCTTTGGAAGATTTTGTTTTCTGTCAGTTGGATACAAATTTAATATTCAAATTTGCCTGATAGAGTTGGTGGTATTTTGCTTTCCGTTCAGTAAATGCTGCTTTTGAGCTCCTAATGATTACAACTGTTTAAAATGCTTCCGAATATGTTTTAAATAGTGGTTCTGTTGTAGTTCTTGTCTAAAAAGTGCACAAATTTAATGAAGCAGGCAAATTATTTTGCAGGCGAATAATGTATATATTTTAGCAAATGGATATATTTTTATGCATATTATACCTCTACGGGATGTGTGTTATTTGTAATTATGAAACTGTTTTCTCACTTATCATCATTTTAATGCTATTTCAACTGACATTTCAATCTTATTGCAGAAATATTAAAACCATATATTCCTAAACATCCAAAGTGCCTGGAATTGTTTGCTCGTTATTTATTGCCTGGATGGACTAGTGTAGGAAATGAGGTATTATATAAACCATATATGTTGCTATGTATAAAAAATTTTAAATGCTTATTAATTTCGTGCTTTTGTATTTATGCAAATATTTCTATTTCTAAATTAAGAACAATTTGATCTTGATTTATGAATGGTAGTGGTCAGTTATCCTGAATTCAGAATCAATTTTCATGTATATGTAGTTATTAATACATGATTTTTTAATTTAAAGCAAAATTTCGAGTTTGAAAACTATGATATTTTAGGTTTCAATTCAGAGAGCTGATGATATAAAAGGATTAGGATTCAGATTTTGACATGATAGGAGATTGAATTTGCTGGAGAATACTTTAAGCAAATGAATTCATACATCAAAGAAATGGTTTTCTGCTAAATAAAAATGAGTTAATCCCCAATATAATCTGATGATGTATTAGGTACAGTATGGCATGGAGAAAGAGATGGAAGGTATAATAAATATAAGTGCTAATGGAAGGCTTGGGAACTTAAAGAAGCTAATTAGAATGAATTATCAATTAGTGCCTGAATATTTCTTTTGGTAACTTTTAATGATGAATTTTTATCATAATTTTAAAATCCTAATTTTGGGAAAAGCTGTAGGAAATGTTTAGCTTATGCCAATAATTCTCTTCCTCAAAAGTGTGTTTAAAATCATCAGTGAATTAATGCTTAAGAGATTCAGCATTACAGTCAGTTCAAGGTCGTTGATCTGTATTTAATGTGTACTTAAATCAGTAAAAAAATTGATTAAACATACTATACAGTTTAATATTTAGAGCTACAGTGATGTAGGACTATTATGAACCTTTGGCCAATGCATGCAGTTTTCAAGTTTTGCATATTGAATTGTAAATTGCTAGAATATTGATTTAAGCAATTATAGATACAGTAGACCATTCATATAGTTACACAGGTGAAACTTCCTTTATACATAGTTACACAGGTGAAACATTCCTTCACCTCTGCAAAAGGTTAGTGTTGGAAATGTTATGGATGCTCATCTTATAAGATTTTTTTTAATAATAAGTTAAATTATAAAGTGTTTGGAGTTAAATTTAAATTAAAGTGTTTGAAGTGCAGGAATTGGTATTCTTTGTTCTCTTTTTCTTTATCTCCTTTGTTGTTACTACTAATAATTCATGCCATTATTTTACAATTTTAATAATATACACTTAAAAACTGTATGAAATTGTTCAATTAGTTTTTATTCCTTTTTAAATATATAATTACTTGTAAAATCATTTAATGAATAATAATTTTTAAAAAGTTATTCATTTATTTCATTTTGAATTTTAATTTAAAGTCAAATTATTAAATTGTCGCTTTATTAAATGTAATCAAATTACTTAATGAATATTTTTTTCCCTAAAATTGATAGTTTATTTTTAAAATTTGCTTTTAGGTTTTGAAGCTTCAGCACATAAAACTATTTGAAGAACTAGATTGAAATTTGACTGTTTTATTTATATCAGAGTGGTTTTGTATTTCTTTACATACATTTTTCTGGAAATATAAATTAATATTAAATTTAAAATTCTATAAATTGTTTCAGAGTAGTTTTTTTCAGTTGGTGTTTCATCATTAAAAATTATTTTGGAATAATTATTGTTTTGTATGTATTTTAAATAAAAATTGTATTTTGTGAAATAATGTAAAATATGAATTATTTTTGTTCTGTTTTATTTTTGTGCTCCATTCATTCTTCTTACCATCAACATTTATAAAATTATCTACACTGATTACAATTTAAGTCTACTAATACTAATTACATTATTATAGTAGTTATTGAATTGTTGATGATGTTTGTGTATTTTTCTTAATTTCAGGCTATTTTTGACAGCAAAAACTTCAGGATATTTTATTAAAAATTTCAGGCCTTTTTATTAAAAATAGCCTGAAATTTTTTAAATTATTATTTTATTATTTGAAGAATTAAACAATTTTTGTTTTAGAAAAATTTTGGTCAATGTTTTAATATAATTTTAATAATGTCAGTTTAAGTTGATAAATATATGACTCATTAAAAGTGTAAAAATTATGATAATTCATTCATAAATTATCTGAAATATGTTAGTTGAGGATAGTGCATGTATGTCAAATACATTTATTTTGTTTATTAAATTATTATATTTTAGTTTTAAGTGAAGCAGTATAAAAAGTTTTGAAATTTCTTAAATTATCATATTAAATGGATAATTATTTCGTGTGTTCACAGATTTTCTAGAAGAGTGTGTAAAAATGTAAATCAGCTAAATATCTTTAGCTGATATTAAACATTAATAAATAAATATTTTTTATAAATGGAAGTAGCTTAATATTTTTAGCTATTTTTTAACAATGAGTAATTTTCCAGTTTAAATGATTATGAGTTAACAATAATAATAGGCTGCACTAGCTGCTGTTACATATTGTTGTAAATTTATTACAGAATATTAACAATTATGTTGTGCATTAGCTTTCAAATTATATCATTAGTCTTCTTATTTAAAATACAAGAAACCCTGTCTTAAACAGACACCTCTCTAAGGTAACCACTTCTGAAAGTGATTACTGTTTCAAAGTACATAAATAAACATCAGCACTGAATTTCACCTTTCTAAGATAACCACCACAATTATATGTGTACAATTGTCTTAGAAAGGATTCCAGTTTCTTCATACCAAATCCTCTTCAGTAAAATCATGCCACACCATTGCCTGATATATTGGTTTATAGTTGTCTCCAGAGAAGGTTTTCTCAATAACTTTATAACAGGGTTTGTACGGTCCTTAAGAGCTTAAAAGTCCTTAGGTTTTTTAAATCAATTTTTGTCCTTAAAAGTCCTTTTTAATCATCTAAAATTTCGGTTCATTTTTATGACTGCCATTTCAAGTGCAGATTAGCATTTTCGAGGAATATTTTTGGTGTTTCACTGACAAATATGGTTATTGTTTGAATTTGTTACTATTTCTAATATAAACGGTGCGATACTTGAGTTTCTAGGCAAGAAATAAAACATAGGCATTTCGAAATTGTTTCTTTTTTCTAAGAGCTCTTAAACAACTTTTCCTTTTTCGCGATGCAAATTCTTTTATTAAACGGTTCTAAATTTGGCTACTTATCAACATTTTGGCGATTAGAAGATCAATTTCTATACAAAATTTTTAGTTTGGAGATCTCTGAATTTTTCAACACTTTTGTTTAGAACATTGTAACATTAATAAATTTCGTTAAAATAATGGTAATATATCGAAATTATATTTAAGAACTAACATTGAAATAAATATTTTTATTTTTCCCTGTTAAATTATAAAGTGATATTTCTTTTCATTTTGGCAACTTATTATTACATTATTTTGAATCCAAAAATAAACAAGCTAATAAATGCTAAAAAGCATAATTTACAAAACAGTTCTTAGCAAAAGCAAAATAGCTGTGTAATTATTTTAAAATGTCTTCTTTTTTATTTTTTCATGGTAAGATTTTTTCCCCATGTAATTGTCTTAGAATATTTAGAACTTTCAGAAGTGCATCCGTTTTCTGTATAAAATTCATTTAATTTTTTTTTTTCGTGTGTGTGTGTGTGTTTGTGTGTGATTTTTTTTTTCCCCCAAATACTTCTGACTTTTCGCTGTTGCAGAATTGGTAGTGGTAGTCTTTCTTTCAGATTTTAGACATTGCACCTTGGAAAGTTAAGAAGGATTTGAATGCACGATTGATAGATCTAAGATTCTAGAAGATTCTAGAAAAATTTGACAAAATGAAAAATGTTTTCATGGTATTAACTTGTAATGGATGTATTTTACAGAATGTCTGTTATGAATTGCTTACTCTTTGGAGAATTTTTGGGAGAACAATGAAAATCTCTGATCCTAGAAATCTTTTTCTCAACAATGATTATCCCCCCCTTTTTGTTCTTTTCCCTAAGCAGAAGCATGGAAAATGTCAATAATGCTTTTAATGTTGGCACATGGGCGCATATCTACAGAAAGGAATTTTCTTTTAAAAAAGAATTGAAAACTAACAATTTAAAAGATTTATCATATGTATCATATATCTCAATGACATATGTATCATATATCTCAATGCATGACACGCAGGGCTGGCGTTAGGCATTTTTGCACTTAATGCAGTCTCTGTGGCTCTTAAATTCTGGTCTGTGGGTCTTAAATTCTGCTAAAATAGTGCCTTTCCTAAATTCTAAAAATTTTTCTATTTCTATATTTTTTGCTCTGTGTATGACTAAAATTCAAAAAATTCTGCCATACCGGCTTTGACCATATATTATTTCATATTTACTCTCAGTGTTCATATTACTTAATAAAATTAGCAGCTTCTTCTATATATTTTAAATACATGTAGTTTCTCGAATAACAGAAATCTAAATAAATCCAAAAATTCTGAAATGCAGAGGAAATTTATTGAGAAAAGAAACTGAATGTATAAAGAGAAAGAAAATTATTCTTTAAATATATGCACAGTTAGTATTATGTAAATTAGCCAGTTGTTTATATGCTGTACTATAGCTTCTCCCTTCTTTTCCTCACCAAAATACAAATCGTTTAGATAGTATTTAAACTGAGGTTTTTGTATTGTAAGACAGAGACTGGCTTCTGCTTGCACGCTGCATTAGTTCCTGCCAGCTGTGATAATTTGTAATTATTCAGCTTTGTGTTATCGCTACTGATATTTGAATTTGTTGCGTTTATGAGTTACTGAGCCAGCTTAGATTAAAATTAAATTGTGTTGTCTTTGACTACTAGTCCACAATTTTAATTTGAATTTGACTCTTCTCTTTTAGTTACATTGCCAAGAGTGTAGTTCATTCTGCTAGCATAAGAACACACACTTATAAGTTCTGTTTAAATAAAGAGGTTTATTGTAACTTTTAGGACTTTATAGTTACTTTCAGACATGACGATAATTTGCTTCATGCCTATCAAGAGTTTTGGACTATTTAACTTTCACCAGATCATATAAAACCTCATAGGTATAATGTTGAGACATTGACAAGTTAGCAGATGAAGCAGAAACTAATGCGAACATTGGTTTGCTTATTGAAACAAATTTCACAATTTTAGAAAAGATGCTTAAAGAGAAGGAAATTGATATAAATTAGCCATAATGTCTGGGAAGGCTAAATTAAAGATACGCATAAATATTTTGTTGAGTATTGTTGCTGCAAAACATAAACGTGTTGTAGCTTTTAATGTATTATTATCCTGATGTTGTTTAAGAATCAGTGTCATAAATTATCTGTATTTTAAACTGTGAGATGTTATTAGACTGTGATTTTCATGAAATATTTTTAAAAAATAAATGAAGTTTAATAGTGGCCAGGTAAATCTATAATATCTACTACCAACCTAACTACCTAATTCAATTATTGGTAACTAATTGCTCACCTTTAAAAGGTATCTTTACATTGAGCCTTTCATTTATCCTTACCATGGTCACAAGATACAACATAAAAATGTAAAAATTAAGTATGTTAACTGTATTACAACTCCAGGAACTCTGCATGAAGCTACGACACTAACTGCGTCAGACAGACAGAACATAACTTTAAAAATCCCTGCCAACATCAGGCATTCAGGTCTGTTCTGATTGGCAAGTCTCTCTCTAGGCGAGCAACAGCAGTGACAACAGCCACTCTTCTGTTATGGATTTTACTTCTCATTTTAACCTGTGCCGTTTGATATAAAATCGGCCTGCTATTTACAAAAACTCTAAACTGAGTAAGTACTTAATAAAATAAGACATAAATGAAAAAAATCAGCATAAAGCTATCTACTAGTAAAACATAAATGAAATGTCACTAATCTTCTTGAAAACACGTCCAGCTATTATAAGTGTAAAATGTTTAATACTTATTTGACAAATTTTACAAAAATGATTTTATCCTCGAATTTATTTTATAATTATGCTTAATAATAGTGCATCCTACTTACAGATCTATTTTTTATTAGGTTGGTATAACATAAGTGAAGTTCAGGCATAGACTTTAATTGAATTTTTGCAGTTCCGATTTGCTTATAGGTCCTTAATTTTTTTCTTTAATGGTTCTTAAAAGTCCTTAATTTTCATGTGCAGAAATGTATACGAACCCTGTATAAGTAAACATAACAAACAAATAGCATTAAAACCACCAATCTGATGATGTCTAATGAACGTCAGGCTTTTCTTTCATTTATACTATGAATGTGGTACACCTCACGTGACCAATAATTGTCTCTTTCATGTCAGTCATATCACTGATTCATTACAGTGGTGTTATTTGGGAAAGGAATATTGGACAGTTGGGAGAAATCTCCATTTTAGTCCTATGAGTGAATTAAGTACACCAGTTAATAGTTAATGAACGTACTGCATTCTGGTGTTTCTAGTTTTTTTCTATTGAATTGGTATTTTTGAAGCATACTTTTCTTGAATCAGTCACTAGTTGATTAGTGGGATGTAAGTACGAAGCTCACACTGCTATATAGATGGAAGCAAATTAACATATGGCTTAATAAAGCTGTTTATTATCTGCTTACAGTCTTATTAGCTGCTGGCAAGCAACATTGTTAGATCTACATTCTATCAATACATATGTTTAGAATTGTGCATAACTTTTGAATGCTGTTTTTATAAGAAAATTCATTTCCTTGAATTCAAATTGTAGATTGAAATTTATAATTGTCATTTTAAGTAAGAAATTAAACTGTAGCTGTGTCTTTAGCAAAGAGTAAATGAAAAATAGGTGAAGGATGTGTTGTTTTTTAAGACAAATGGGTACTTTTGTGGTGGTATTCACTATAAAATTTTGTGCTTTATTTGTAGTAAAGGAATATCTGCTTCGAATACAGTTGTATTGACATTATGAAAGAATTATAAACAAAAATTTGAAATTTAGAAATGCAAACTGAAAGAAGAAAAGTAACAATTTCTGAAATCTGGTTTACAGTAATAACAAATTATTTTTACTGAAGCAAATAAATTTAGTGACTTAACATATAGTAATGTCACCTGAGTTTTTTTGCTTTTACACAAATCATTACAAAATTATCAAAACCATGTACTGATAGTGAAATCTTTAAATGTTGTTTGAATAATTCCTAACAAAACAATTGTTTAAAAATATTAATTAACTTTCAGCCAATATGGTAGCAAAATCTACTAATGAAATCGCAAGTGATTTATGATGTCAATTAAAATGTACATACTGATATAAATTTTGCAACATTCTCAAAAGCACTAGATGAGAGTATTGACATCCCAAATATAGCACAATTACCCAGTTTTGTAAGAGGTGTTACTGATGAATTTGAAGTAATTGAGGAATTATTTGAAATTATTCATATGAAAGGAAAAACTAGAGCAAAGTATGATTTTCTGAAACAACAACTATAATAGATATGCATAAAATTTGGGTAAGAGATGGTTAGCTTAAAAAGAAATAGTACAGCTGCTATGATTGATTAAAAACTGAAGTAGCAGTAAAATTAAGGAACATAATGAAAGAAAAGAAATTTCAGAATAATGTATGCACTATGCATTCCATTGTTTAACAAGAAGCACTTGTGGGAAAAGTTTGTGGATGCATAATGTTACGGGAACAATAATTAAAAGAGTATACTTTATTCGTGGATGATGTCTGAATCATCCAGAATTGGTTCCATTGCATAAGGAAATTGCAAGTAAGTTGAGGAGCTGTATTAAAATGGCTTTTTGATTTTATAAATAAAATCAAAATTTTCATGATAGCAAAAAGTAAAATATCGATGAGCTACATAATGATCCATGGATAAAAAATTTAGCATTTCTTGTTTCTTAATCGGCCATTTGAATATTCTAAGTCAAAAGCTGCAAATAAAAAATAAAATTATCACTGACACATAAGCTTTTATTAAAATTTTCAATGTTATATTGTAGTTATGGGAAACACAACTGAAATCAAAACATTTTGTATGTATATATACAATATTTGTGTAACTTTAATCCTGTTTTGTTCTTTCAAATGAAAAATCTCAAGAATTTAGCTCAAAAAAAGTATTATTATGAGAAGAATTTAAACATTTTAATGACTCAGAGTCCAGTTTTGCATTATTTTTATTACTATTAAAAACGAATGAGAATAATGCACTGGAAATTCTACAAATGAAACTAATTAATTTATGGTGTAATATAAATGTTATTAAAAAGTTTGAAGATATAGATTTATGTCATTTGTACATATCAAAAGATAAATACCCACAGTTACAAATTTTTTGCAGGAAGAATGATCACTTTGTTAGGAATAGAATTATAAATCAAAGTTGTTTTTCGCAAATGAAAATTTATAAGAAAAGAATTCGATTGACCAATGAGTATCTAGAACTTGAGATGAAGATAGTTTCCAATAGTTTCTGTCTGAGGCTACAAACTTTATGAGAATCTAAATACCATCAAGTGTCAAATTAAAGTAGGAAATGAGGAAGTTCGTAATTATTTGCATACAAATCTATGTATTTTTTCTGCATGTGTCAAAGAAAATTTAATAATTGAAAAGAAGAGAATAGCTTGTCATTATTTAGTCTTAAGTTTTGTACCAATTACAAAGTTTTCGCAATTTTTGTATCTTTATTTTGAGTTAAAAGTACGTTATTTAATGCTTAATTTAACATGAAATTTATTTCAAATAAATGTCAGTTTGAAAATTTAATACTTAGCTGTCAGTAAATTTAAAGTGTAATGACCAGAAAGTTATGGGTACCAATTTTTGGATTAAGATCGAAAATAAATATAAATTTGAAATTTTCCCTTTATGTTGTTATTATATTTTATAGTATAAGATTGATAAATATTTATTGAATAAAATTTAAAATTTAGCTAAAATTTTTTATTCAGTTAAAAATATGCATTTTGTCAAGAAAAAAAAAAAAAGTTCCGGCCTATCAGCTGTTTTTCGATCTTACATTCGGCCCACATGCAATTTGATATTCTAAGAAAAATTCTGATAAGAGAAAACTGCCGGAAAACCCAAAATGAGACATCTGACGATTTAGGGAATTGTGACTAGTATTTCCACTCAAATCGAAAAGCAGGGACACTTCTACACAAAAGCAAAAACATTCAGTGCTGGATGGGTAATAGCATCTTGTATAGTTTGGTGGGATATTCATACAAATCACATCTTGATTATCTTTCGATAACTTGCAATAGCGATTTGGATTACGAATTTGTTTTATAAAATTCTAAGCTACTAAACTACAAAAATATAAATTTTAGCAAAATGTTTTATGCTATGTGTAAAGAATGGTAAATAAAGGTACCTTTAAAATGTCAAAATATCACAAAAAATATAACACACTTTAAGGCTAATTTCCTGGTAACTAATTGTTATAAATGGGAAAATTAGTTAACTGTCCATTAAACGAATTTCCTTATGAATAACTGGTATAAGCTTGAAAATTTGTAAACTTCTTTCGGTGCCCTTGATAGGGTATTTGCTTCTTTTATTTTATGTTCCAAATATCAAAATGCTTTTTGTCACCCTCATAATATTGAAATACATACTGCACTCTGCATCATTGATAAACAAATGGCACAGCTTGAGTATAGGACCCCATTGGCGATTTTCAGCTTGGCGCACTTTTAGGACGGTTTTTTTCTGGTAACCCAGCGAATTCTAGAATACTCCATTTCGGCAAACCTGTCTGTATTTTCACTAAATCTTGCAAGCAGCAAAATATTGATGTATTTAACACATTTCTAGAAATTGTAAGGGACATAAACTGGGCAGAGTATAGGATTTCTTTGTAAATTTACCGTAATTTTGTAAACTTTACTAAATTTCCAGCATTTCTTTACTTTTTTTTAATGTAAACATGTATTCTGAACTTCTGTTTTCAGTTTTACAACTTAAAACTTGCATTTTCAATATTACTGCTTAAAATATGCCTCCATGTACTTGAGTATTTTCAAACGTTTCTTTCTTTTTAATTTAAGCATGCATTCTTAACTCCTATTTTCATGTTTTTAATTTAAACATGTATTCTGAACTCCTATTTTCAATTTTACAACTTAAAATTTGTATTTTCCGTATGACTGCTAAAAATATGCCTCCACTTATTTATTTATTTTCAATTTTACTATTTAAATATATATTCTAAATTTGTGTTTAAAATTTTTCTTGTTAAAATGTGCATTCTAACTTCTATTTTTAATTTTACTGCTTTTCTAAGGCTAAACTTGTATTTTCAATATTACTATTTAAAATATGCCCCC
>KK119375.1:289857-302169 GCA_000611955.2 Stegodyphus mimosarum | reverse complement strand
AATTTATAATGATTATAAATATTATCTAAATATATAATGACCTTAACATTTAATTGTAAACAGAAATTTAAATTCTGTTGACAAATATATTTATAAAAAGCAAGAATTGTTCATACTGGAAAACAATCTATTAAAAGGAGTTGTAAGGCATAGTATATGAGATAATATTTAAGAAAATAGAATTTTTGTAGAATGTGTATTATTGAAATCAAAGGTGGAAAAAAAGGTTTTGATAAGTATTAAAAAAATTATTTCTTTGCATTTTTATAATAGTTCAGTTACAAATTTTAAATAATATGAATACCCCCCCCCCTATTTTATCCCTTTCAGAAATCCTCATAGAAAGTTAAGTACATGGAAATCAGCAGCAATATTTAACATTAAAATTGAAATCAAAGATGCTGTAATTTGAAATGAATTAAAGAGAGCATTAATTATAGAATAAAAATAATTTTTTTTTCAAGGGATACCTGAGAAACTGAAAATCATCTCATATTTTGAAAAAAATTTTCAGTTACAAATTTTAAATAATATGAATACCCCCCCCTATTTTATCCCTTTCAGAAATCGTCATAGAAAGTTAAGTACATGGAAATCAGCAGCAATATTTAACATTAAAATTGAAATCAAAGATGCTGTAATTTGAAATGAATTAAAGAGAGCATTAATTATAGAATAAAAATAATTTTTTATTCAAGGGATACCTCAGAAACTGAAAATCATCTCATATTTTGAAAAAAATTTTCAGAAAGAATAATACATGATTTTAATGTTAATAATACAATAAACTTTGATTTTAATTTTTTTAATCGTTAATCGAATAAAATCGAATTACCTTAAAATTTCTTTCTAATGTAATTAAAGAAAACTTGTAAAAACATTTCATTCAAATTAAAACTGTTCTGAGCATGAAAAAGTGTAGCATTTAATTTTGTTCAGAATAAAATACAGTGAAATACGTTTAACGCGAAAACGCTTAAGACGAAATATCGGTCAACACGAAATGATACAACGGTCCCGACAAACTACTATGCATTTTCGCGCATTTTTTTCTGTTAACACGAAACGAAAATCGCTTAACACGAAAAGAATTTCCCTTAGGAAAATACGGAAGACACAAGCCGCGCAGGCGAGATTTAAGAGGGCTGTGAAATGAAAGGTGGTTTTACATGTTTCAGGTAGAAAAGAGGTTAAAACTTGTCTTTGAAATACCCTCGGAATAGTCAATTTCTGTGACACGAGCCAATTTTGTTTATCTGAGCTACTTTCACCCTCCACCCCTACAAACGCCACACAAAAACATCTCATCTCTCATCAGTTGGCTTTGGAATTCGGTGACGAGTACATCGCAGTGTGTGTAAAAATCAGTGAGTTTGGTTCGGGCCGAAAGAAATGTAGAAGGAGGGTACTGAACCTGAGCCGACACTTAATGAAAGGTTTGAGATAGTTTCTGAATTATTGGACTGTCCTACTGTATCATTGGAAGAATTCGTTGCAGTAGATGATGATATTGTATGTGCAGTCCCAATTATGGCAAAGACATTTTGGAGTTTGTTCAAAGCTCAAAAAATGTCATTGATGCAAATTCTGACGAGGAACATGAAATGAATAATGGAGCTCCTGTTCCCACCTCATCCGAAATGAGGAACATCAGGAGGAGTATGCGCTGTTATTTAGACGCACAATTCCAACTGTGAAATGAATAACAAAATGGACAACATCGAACAATTTGTTGACAATTTGATGCTAAAAAAGACAATGCGAAGAAAAATATCAGATTCTTTTTCAATAACTGAATAAATGTTTTGTTTTTCAAGAAACTTGAAAATCTTGTATTAAATTAAAATTAATGGCGCAGCGATGCGGATTAATAACAACAAGCAATGGACTATTAAAATGCGATTTTATTCTTAAGCCAAAGAAAAATTGCGTTGCGAATCCAGCTGAAAAAAAATCTGTGCGACTCCAAAGTACAAGTACTCACGTCATCTACTAACTTAAATTTAATAATAGCATACCGCGCCCCTTGAAGCACTCCAAGAGCTGACTGACTGACTGACTGATTTGGTATCGCCGGACTACCACACAAGTGCAGTGTCTCCGGCTCGTTCAATTTTTGCCTTTTGGCGCTTAACGTAGATCTTTCCGAACGTGGCATCCCCGTAGGGAACAGGAGGTGGAATGTTGCTCTACTGTATCCATTTTTAGATCCTTGTGTAATGTGGCATTACTAACGTAGTAGTGAGCATTGGTGATGGTTCTGAGTATTGTGTTTTGTATTATTTGCAACCTTCTCATATCTTTCTTTGTAGCAGTATTCCATGCTGGACTGGCATACGTAAAGATTGGCCGTATATTCATGATGTATACTAGTCTCTTTCTTCTTAAGTCTAATTTAGAATATTTATTTAAAAGTGGTTTCAGACTATTGATAATTGCGTTCGCTTTTCTTCTGACTTCTGAGATATGATCTTGCCAGGTTAGTTTGTTATTTAGCATAATTCCTAGGTATTTTGCTTTATTTACTTGGGGTACCTCTACGTTGAATAGATGCAATTTACGTTTTAACGGTGTTTGAGTATTCTTTCTTCGGACTATTAGCAGTTGGGATTTCTGTGCATTAATCGAAATCCTCCACTTTGTACACCAATTCTCTATGTCAGGCATAACGTCTTGTAACTTCTTTACTGCATGGTTTGCGTTAGCCGAGCGAACTGCCAGGGCAGTGTCGTCGGCATAACAGCCCAGGAAGTTATTTCTATCAAGATGTGTTCTAGGAAAGTCAGTGACATATAAGAGATATAAAATGGGTCCCAAAATGGACCCCTGGGGGACGCCGGCATTAATTTCCATAACATTTGAGTTATCCTTGCCTACAGAAACTGTAAATTTGCGATTTGAGATGAATGAGACGATTAATTCAATAATTTCTCTGTCCAGGTGTAGATCTATTAATTTGAAAATAAGCCCCTCATGCCAGACGCGGTCGAATGCTTTCGCCACGTCCAGCATGAGGATGGCTACATTCTGTTTATGATGTAAGGCATTTCCGCAAAATTCAACCAGCCTCACCAGCTGCTTCGTTGTAGATAGTTTACTGCGAAACCCGAATTGTTCGGGGGGTAGTACATTTAGGAAAGGCTTGAGTCTGCTGTATATTACTCTTTCATAAATTTTTCCTAAACCAGAGAGCAGGCTAATTGGCCTATAACCCTCAGGTCGCGTTGTATCTTTCCCTGGTTTCGGAAGAAGAATGATTTTTGCATGTTTCCATACAGTGGGAAAGTAACTTATGCTGAGACTTGCATTAATAATTCCTGTGAATTTTGTGATAATATTCATAGGGAGCTTTTTAATAGCAATATTACTTATTGTATCATGTCCTGGAGCTTTGCGTGCTTTTAATCTCTTAATTAATTCCTTGATTTCCAGCGGTGTGGCAAGCTTGATTGGTTTTCTCACTGTAGGTGCATTGAGCCAATCACGGACTTTGTAACACACGTCGTAGACAAAATCTAAGTCTCTTGGGTGCCTATTTGGCGTAAATTGCTCTGCTAGATGTTTCGCAAGAACTTCAGCTTTTTCTTCATTTGTAATAGCTATCTTATCATCTGTGAAAATTGGTCGCGTGCTATCTGGTTTTCTTTTTAAATTTTTGATAAATGACCAAAGCGAGCCGTCTATAGGGCTTAAGCTTAGTATTTTTTCTTCCCATATGTCATTGCGGAATAAATCTATTTCTTTTTTAATGATTTTATTAAGTTTGTTTATTTCCTTTTTTAATTGCGGGCTCCATGTTAAATGCCAGCGTTTTCGTATGCGGTTGCGTTCAGAGATCATCTCTCTTATCTTTTTGGGTAATCTATTGGCATATTGCTCCTTTGAAACATACCTGGAGGCATTATTGATCGCAGTATTTATTTTTTCAGTGAATGTGTTGATTGCTTCGTCTATATCCTTCCTATTTCGCAAACTTTCAAATTTTGGAGGGTTATTCGTTAGTAAGTCTGCATACATATCCCAGTTAGTAATTTTGATTTGTTCATTTTGAGTGTTCTTGGCAATACCTAGTGTGACTAATACTGGTACATGATCTGAAGATAATTCGTGTTTAACTTCTAATATCATAGGTATATTTGTGTTTGTTAGCAGAACGTCTAAGATGTCTGCTCTCTGCAGATTACTTGGGCGGTATGTGTATTCTGAGGGTACATTGATTGAGACTGGATACTGTGAAAGAAAATCATATAGGATAATGTCATTTCTATTTGTGCGGCGACAGCCCCATTCCGTATTTTTTGCATTTAGGTCTCCTGTGACTATGAAGGGATGATTATCTGGGCAAAGATCAGCTAAAGCACTATCCGTCAGTTGGTTTTGTGATGGATTATAAATAGAACTAAGATAAATAGTGCCATGAAACGGCAGTACAACCGCTACCGTAACAGCTTCATAATTGTTATTTCTAACATTGTTAATTAAACATGACTGTAGAGACTTCCGAACATAGATGGCAGTCCCACCACCTCTTTGATTGAGTCGATCACACCTATAAGTGTGGAAATTTGCAATATTAATGTTCCTGCTGGGCGATGCATGGGTCTCCGTTATTAAGGCAACATCTACGTCATAATTGATGAGAAAGTTAGTAAGTTCCATGATTTTATTATGGACGCAACAGGCGTTCCAGTACATTAATTTAATAGGCGCTTTATTAATGGTGTTCTTGTCCATTATCAGCATTACTTTTTTGTGCATCCTTATTTAAACTTTGGACTTGTCTTATTTGTTGGGAGAGTTGGAAGCCGGAGTTTTTAATTACTGCAACTAGTTCAGCGAGATCCGCAAAAACTTTTTTGGCTTCATTAATAGTTTCAGTATATAGTCCTGCTGATAGTGCTTGGGCGTAGGACTTATTCTCTACGATTCTGCTACTGAATATTTTTACTTTGTCTTTATTTTTAATGCCTTTTTTTGGGAATTTTTCGCAACCTCTGAAGTTGGATGTATGTTCCAGATTGCAGTTTACACACCGAGGTGGCGTATCTTTATTCTTATTCGGGCATTCGTAGGAGAAATGATCTTCTGCACACCTAACGCATTTAGGTGAATAATTGCATCCGATCTGAGTATGATGGAACCCTTGACATCTATAGCATTGCAAGGGTCCCGAGCGTCCTTTATATTGTTCAATTTTTATTCCTAATCCTAGTAATCTGTGTTCATTATATATTTGTGAGGCTTTTTCATTTTTTGGGAGCGAGACTAAAAATAATGGTAATTTAGTCACTTCTCCGTTGCGTCTTCGTGACATTTGTTTTACATCCGTAACTTTATAATTCAAAGCCACTAATTCGTCAAAGATATCTTTTGGGTCATCATCTCTTAACAATCCTCTGATCACTACCTTTAAATCCCGGTCTTGGGGTAAAATGTAGCAGTGATATTCAACATTTTCTGCTTTTAGTATTCTTATACATAGCCGATATTCCTCTGCATTTTTTGCAAATAATTTGATATCATTTGGTATCGTATGTGCGTTATTTAGATCAATATTATTTGAAATAAGTGCACTACGCACTTTTTTCCACCCTTGACTGTTCACTTTTATAGTTATTGTGGGGATTTTATTTTTTGGTGTGAAGTCTTGTTCGGTAGGTAGCTGTGTGTCAGCGGGTGCCTGTGATTTTGGTTCCTCAGCTGGCGTTGTGTCCATGACATTATCTTCACTAACAGTTTTATTCATAATATTTGAATTTATTTTTACTTTGTTAGTGTTATCTTTGGAAGTCATGTTACTTTTTTCTTCCTGGGTATTTGTATCTACCTCAGTTTTCTGTTTTTTGCATGTATTTCTAGTGATCCTACTCCGAACGATTTGATCACCGCGACGTTTCGCGTAAAATTCTTCATCGGAACTTGTGTCTTTGTCTAAAGTTATATCATTGTCAGAGTTACTATTAAGTGTGTCCTCAATTCTGATGGGGCTTCTAGATCGTTCTTCATCACTACTCGCATGAGTAATGCGATTGTTGTGTTTATTATCCTCAATAACCTTTACAGAATTATGAGTACTAAGCTCATGTATATTCTCTGTACTCTGTTTTTGGGTTATTGTAGCATTTCCTAATTGTGTACTATCGTTAGTATTTTCATCATTATTTAAATCCTGCAAATGCGCATTTATGCATTCTAACATCTGTTTAAAGAAATTAATTTCTTTAAGTCTTTTACTATCTAGTTGTCCTGTAATTTGTTCCTGTTCACCTTCAGCAATAAGTTGCTGAAAAAATACCTTAACGCGGTCCATGATCGCACTAGTCAAATCCTATCCAAAAATCCAGCGCCCGAATCGCAAGCAACCTGCGCCCCGGAACCGGGCCCACACGATGGTGTCCCGGCAGACGGATGAGCAGGCGGAAACCTACAAGGTCCCTGACTCTCGCCTGACAGTGAGAGCTTGGGGATAAGTATGTAGGTAAAGCAACCAATCCAGGAAAATTTTAAATACTTACTTAAATCAGAATAAATTCAGGTACAATCAGTAATAAATGATAAGCAATGTAGCGTAAACAACGAGGAAGCAATTATATGGCGTATATAAACTCCGTTGTACACTGAGCACAGCTTCGTAACACGTGATCGTAGATGCATATGCGTTCGTAAGCGTAGACCCGAGATCGTACTCTGCGGTGGGAGCAGCGTCGAAATGCAACCTTCACGCACCTTGTCCACCCTCCGAATGGGACTCCAAGAGCTTCAAAGGAAAATACAAGATAACCTGAAAAATTGTAAGAAAATATTAGTGACAAAGTATACAAGAAAAGTTGTATATAATCAAACTTAACAATGTAAAAAAGGCTAATGTTCTAAAGAGTTCAAAGTTCGTAGTGTTTGACAGGCAAAGGACAGAGCTTAACAATAGGTCTTTTAATTTCTCCATTGGTAGTTCGAATATCCACAACTCGAATTTTGTTATCCCATGCGGGATATACACGAAATATTCAGCTCAATTTCCACAGAAGAGGTGGCATGTTTTCTTCATTAATCAGGACTAAATCGTTGACAGACATATTTTCCTGAGATTTCTTCCACTTATTTTGATGTTGTAACTCAGAGAGATATTCTCGATTCCACTTTTTCCAACAATTTTGGAAAATTAGTAGTCTCAATTTCCATCGATCAACAATATTTTTTGTTTCTTCTAAATTTTCTTCGGGCAATGTTGTGAGACATGTACCAATGAGGAAATGTCCAGGTGTGAGAACACTAATATCATTTGGATCATCAGATTGTGAAAACAAAGGCTTCGAATTCATACAGGCCTCAACCTGAGTTACCAAGGTTGGGAATTCGGGATAGGTCAAGATCGCTGCTCCCATTGATGTTCGAAGGTGATACTTCATAGATTTTACAACAGATTCCCAAAGCCCTCCAAAATGTAGTGCGGTTGGAGGAATGAACATAGAATGTCTTTGATTTTCCAAAATATTTGAATTCCTTAATCGTCCTCCAACACAAATAATTTCTCCTTCATCAAGGAATAGACTTAAAGAAAGTATTCGGCTATTCGATATCACAGATTTTCCACTTTTTAAGCTTGATACTTCGTCAGAAAATTCAGAATGTTGTAAAATTCTTATTATCGTGTAACTTGCATTATTAAATTCTTCACTAACAAGAAATCCTGGTTTTTAGAAGTTCGCTTCAAACAACTGTTGATAAATCGTAAACAATAAGCAACGATACGGCATAATTTTATCCAAGATGAAAATTTGCAAAGAAAGGCGTCATCATCAATTTTAGCTAAATTAGAAATAATTCATTTTCTTTCTTCCTTGGCTACTTCTTGACTGTCCAATTCCATTTGTTCATCCAATACAGATTCCGGATTAAAATTCTGTAACCAGGAAGATCCATTGAACCATTGATCACGTTCAATCAATTCATTAGGTTGTAATCCTCTAGTACCATAATCAGCAGGATTATTTTTTCTTTGAACGTGATTCCAATTCACCTCAAAAATGGCAGTTTGAATTTTGGACACTCGATTGGCTACGAAAGGCAGCCATCTCCGTGATTCAGATGCAATCCAAAATAAAGTGATAGTAAAATCTGACCATGTAAAACAATTACTAGCAGGAATATTCAAGTATTTCATCGTTATCTTTAGTAGATTTGCTAGCAATAGTGCAGAACATAGTTCTAGTCGTGGTAAAGATTACGCTTTAAGTGGTGCAACTCTTCCTTTTGCACATATCAATGACACCTTACTTTCTTCTTCAGAAAACGATTTGGCATAAATAACTGCACAATATGCCTTCTTAGATGAATCACAAAAGGCATGTAACTCTATCTTGCAATAATTATCTATTAAAGTAATTCTAGTAATTTTTAAATTACTAAGCGAATTTAATTCTCCCTGAAAACGACTCCAAGTGGTCGATTGTTGTGAATTAAGAGTTTCATCCCAATCTAACTTATCAGTCCACAAGTCTTGAAAAAATATTTTTGCAAAAATAATAACTGGGGTAACCAGTTTAAGGGGTCAAAGTGTCTGGCAACTTCTGACAACACATTCCTTTTAGTGACAACTGAAATTACAGAAGGTAGAATGTTAAAATTAAATGTGTCACTTTGGGGATGCCAGTTTATTTCTAACACCTGTCTTGATTGTTCGTTGAAAATGTCTAACTGAAATGCATTTTCTCTGAGTTCTTGTGGTATTTCTTCTAATACATCAGGCATGTTAGATGACCCTTTCCGAAGTATGAAGCCTCCTCTACGCGTAAGACTATCTATGTCATGTATTAAATTTTTAGCAACAGTTCTTAATAACCACATAAAAAGCTAATCCACATAAAAATCAAATTTGATAACTTCCGAAGCCCTTGGGAAATCCCTTTGTTCACCTAAAGCTAACCGGAGAAGAGAACGTGTTGATAAAAAATGTGCAGGGAAAGTTCCGTATGTCACCGTTAGTAGTCGATATTTTTGAATTCGTTAATTCACATGATTTCTCCAAAGAATGCGCTGAAAATTCGTATATTCTTGATGCACACGAATTTGTCTATACATTTTTTCTATATCCGCACAGATAGCAACAGCATATGTTCTAAATCGGATTAGAATGTCAAACAACTCTGGTTGAATTCTAGGATCTACGTGTTGCAGGTCATTAAGTAAATATTCACTGGATGTTTTTGCTGATGCGTCAAATCAACCCTTAATTTAATGCTAGTGCTTGATGGTTTAAATACTGGGTGGTAAGGTAGATGATAGGCTATTGGAGGGGCAGGTTCGGAATCAGGTATGACTTCCATATGCTGCAAATGCAAATATCCATTAAGAAACCCCTTATAGTTAAAAAGTTATACAGTTCCGGTTTTCTCATTAATTTATTTTCCAAAAGAAAAAACCTTTTCAAAGCTAAATCCTTTGAATCTTCTAATTCTGAAGGTGATTTATTGAATGGTAATCTTACTACATATCTACCTGTGTTGTCTCTGTTATGAGAAATTTTAAAATGTTCCTCACACTTTACTTCAGATTTCGACAGAACAGGTTCTTCCGGAACTGTTTCGAGAGTCCAAAATTTTCTTAACTAATTCATCAGTAGTTAACTCTAAATTATTTAATGATATGCAAGAGTTCACATAAGAATTAACTAATGCTGTTCCTGAAATGATCCAACCTAATTTTGAACGAACAGCTGTTGGAAGTTCTTGGTTTTGTTTAATTGGTTTACCCAATTCGAGTGACATGAAAACATTGACTCCAATAGAAGAATATCTGTTGGAGCAGATTCATAAAATGAAGGATTCGCCAAAGTCAGATCACTGAAAGAATTCACAATATTTGATGGTAATGATACATGTGATGAGTTTCCACAAACCTTGTCTATAACAAAAACAGAAGTTGTAAAGGAAGGTTCTGAGCCAAAGTGAGGGGAGAAAGTAATCTCCAGTTCACCATTTGTTTGAGATGCGGTTGATCCTAGGCACGATATCTGGACCTTTGCCTTCTTTCTATCCAGGCGAAGTTTTGAAAGAGAACTCTCAGTAATGAAGTTTGCCTGTGAGCCAAAATCCAACAAGGCTCGCCATTGTACAAAATTACCTAGTGAAGTGTTCTAGCATGTTCCTTTAGAAACCTAAGTAATTCGTTTAATGTTACCAGTTGATCGCCTTTTAAGAGCCTCTCATACCAATATGTCACCAAAGCCTTCGACCTTTTGTTCTAGAACATTTAGGGAACGAATGCATTCATTAGTGACGTCAACAAGATTCAAAATAACGTCCGCTGGATCAGAAACATTTGGATGCGTAACAAGCTTCTTAATTAATGAATTCACCAGTTCACGTTTATTCGAAAATCTATATTCGAGTAAATCCCAAGCAATTTTGTAATTTGAATCTGAAATAGGTATAACTTGAATTAATTTCAGAGCTTCAGCCTTACTAGAGCTCTTAAGATAATGAAGCCTTTAAGCGTCTGATAATTTAACATTACTGTGTACACTGGCCTTAAAAAGATCGCTAAATTTAAGCCATTGATCTAAATTTCCATTAAAGGTAGATAAAATTAATTTCGGAAGTTTTACTTCTGTAGTATCTGATTTAACACTAACTGAACTAACATTATGAAGGCGAGAACCCTTTTGTTCTAAATCCAAGTACAGATCATCAATTGTATTTTGAACTATCTAATATTCTTCACCATAGGTATCAACTTCTTTTTCCTCACAGGTTACATAAATATTATAAAAAATGCGTAAAACGCCTGCACTTAAAATATTCAGCTTCTTTTTAAAAAGTTCGATTTTTGCCTCATCGGCTTTAGCAATCTCAGAATTAATTTTGTCTTTCAATTTCTTTGAATTGCGTTTGGCGACTCACTTCTTTACTAATAGTGATTTCATACCCATCATAAAAACTGCAAAATTGACTTACCTAAATTGATACATCAGATGCGTTCTTTCAGATGAGTCAGCAAGAGTCCGTAGCTTCGAAATTATTTGATTAATTCGAAAAATGCATATTATCAAGCGATGACAAATAAATGTTCGTTGCAGAGATTAAAAAAGAAGAGATTAAAACACTAAATGAAGCACAAGATTCGAAACTTTGTGAACAAATCTACAAATCGAAAGTTTTAAAAATGGCTTATGCGGCGTTCGTAGCGTATGAAAATCAAACTTGAGCAAAAGGGAATTATTGTTTCCAAAAACTCATAAATTCTCCGGCTCAACGGACCATAAAATAATTAATGGCGCAGCGATGCGGTTTAATAACAACAAGCAATGGACTGTATTAAAATGCGATTTTATTCTTAAGCCAAAGAAAAATTGCGTTGCGAATCCAGCTAAAAAAAATCATCTACTCCCGACTCCAAAGTATAAGTAGTCACGTGATTGACTTAATAAATCTGTGTTCGTAATAGCAGCATCATCTACTAACTTAAATTTAATAATAACAAATTAAGTTCTTGTAAATGTTTTTGTTTCATTGATTTTTATTAAATACTTGCATATATATATATATACCTATGTATGTAAAATGTGCTCAAATAAACTTAATTTTGTTGGCTATATGTTTTTTCTTTTTTCAATATCCTTTAACACGAAAAAATATTTCAGTCCCGTTATTTTTATGTTACCCTTTATCTACTACAGGGATGTCAAACTCATAGGTACACTTGGGCCAAACAAACAAGGTTTAACTTTAGGCGGGCCGCAAAAAAAAAAAATCAATATTCATATAAACGTAGATTTATTTCGAATAATACAATAATAAACATATACAATATCTCTACATATAATAAAACAAAGAGTATGTGTGTGTGTGTGTCTTTCGTTCGTGTTGCGAGTAAGCTAATAGACCCAGGGCCACGAAATTTGGTACATAGGTGTATCTACACAAGAGCCAGTGCACCTCGAAGCGATTTTTTCGAAATTCGAATTCGATTTTTTTTTATTTTATGTTTTGTAACCAAATCGCGTCATTTTGAGACATAATGGGCTACAGGAAAGCGAGATTTCACTCTATACATTTCATTTTTACATCGTCGTGAAGTGTAGACACTTAGCTATTTTACGAACTTAAAATAAATTTCGTATTTCAATAAATCGATTAAATACGAATTTATTTAGGAAGATGAGCTTAACACCTTTTCAACGGAATTTTAAAAAAAAACTTATTTTAAAAAATGTGCTGTTTATTTTCCTTTGATGTTTGGACACGCTGAGCTTTAATCCTTTCGACTCCTTTTAAAAAAGGAATTTTGGAAAAATAATAATATTTTGTATTTTTT
>KK119375.1:266996-287878 GCA_000611955.2 Stegodyphus mimosarum | reverse complement strand
ATTTTGCTTTGATCTGATCACTTAAATTCGCGGCTAAATCAGTAACTCTTTCCGCAACTGTATTTCGAGACAATGAAATTGATTGAAAAGCCTTCACATTTCCAGGACAAACAATTTCTCCAGCTTTCATTAGGCATTCCTTGATGAAATCACCGTCAGTAGAAGGCTTCGAATGTTTAGCTATCAACTCGGACAAGACGTAGCTTGCATGTACCGCCGCTTCACTTTCTTGCAATACTTTACTAAACGTGGACTGTTGCCTTTTTACTCCTAACTTGAGCTCTTTCAACTTTTCTTCTCCCATTAATCCTTCGTAATTGTTATATTTCGATTTGTGTTGTTCGTAATGACGTTTAATATTATAAAACTTTGGTACATTAATAGTATTATTACATATCAAGCAGATTATTTTATCTTTTATTTCACAGCAAAAATATTCTAATTCCCATTTTACTTGGAATATTCTATGTTCGTCAGCGATTTTTCGTTTAATTTTACTACCACTTGGTTTTGATATAGACATACTGAATACAAAGGGCTGGAATAAACACGGTTAACGTTAAAAAGTTAACAAAAATTTATTCTTTCCACAAGAGATAAATCAAAATGCTGAAATATTTCTTCAAAAATATTCTAACAATATCACAAAGTGTCAAACGTTTAGCAAAAATCAATTCAAAACAGAGAAACTAATTCTATCTCACAGCGAAATCGCTACAAATCAATCACAGCATTAAGTAAACAAACAGTTCGCTAGAACTACAGCTACTACTGAGATGAGTTGTTTGTTCTCGGCTTTTATAAGCTTTATAATTAATTTCTCGAATATACTGGAAACATCTATAAATATCTGGATTTTTGTGGATGGCAACAGCAATTACGAGATATTTATTTATTAGGTATTAAATGCACGCGCTGTTCTATTTTTAACCTTCCAACGCAGCTGTCTTTTCAAAAATCGTCTGCGTTGCTAAGGCAACATGAAGGAAATCTAATTACAATTCTAAATAAAAAAAAAACTAAATAAATAAATAACTATGAAATCCGTAACAATATGAATTAAGTAAAAATTAATAATAAAGCTATGCATGTGCATGCACCAATATATCGTACAAAACTATGATTGGAAAACTGAGACCATGAGTTCGGCCACATTCGGCTATCGGGGGATGCAAACAAGTTCTGAGTGCACGTGTCCCCCAAAAGCCGAAGGTAGCTGAACGCAAGCTACTCACACGCATTTGTAATTTAAGTAGTGTGTGTGTCAGCTCGCTGTGAGTAATCTAACAACACTGAATAAATTATCGTTAATTACTTAGCAGTAAACATTTCATTTTTTTCTTCGTCGATATGTTATTTTATTATTATATATTATTATTTGCCGATATATTGGCCGGGCTGCAATAAAAGGTAGAAATTCACAAATATTTGTTGTGGGCCGCATGCGGCCCGCGAGTTTGACATCCTTGATCTACTACATTATGAACTACTGAAAATTTCTTCATAAATATATTTTTTTAGATGCGATATTGATAATTGAAGAATATACAAGAAAAAAAATTCTCCTCGGTGCGAAATTTAATTTGTTAGAAGTAATTAATTAAAGTGGTACTTAAAAGTACCGTCAGTACACTGTGTATGAATTTCCTCATAATAGAAAAAAATTACGGATGATATTTCTAATGAAATTTAACGTCTTAAAATGCTAAATAACCAAAAAACACTTCATAAGAAAGCAAAGAAGTTATCAAATTGGCATAATTTTATTTTATACATAATAAAGGTAGAAATTCACATTTGATGATAATCATAAAAACAATTTTTTTTCATTTATGCACAAAAATATATTACAAGTTGAGCCTTTTGAATGCGGTTTTAATTGCAAATTTTTGAGCGTACAGAATTCATAACGTCCTCGATTCGACACGTATGTTGGCCAATGGCATCTTCTATTTTCTGAACGAACATCATTAGAAACAGGCAAATTTCCTTTCCTTCTCTTTCTTGCACAAAAAGTTTGTTTATCTCCAATATATTTTAGGCCTCCCTTTTTGTTTTGGTTGTGTCACATCCTCAGAATCTGACGAAAACTTCTGTAATATATTATCTGAAAAATCTGCATCATATGAATCATCAGTGATGTCACTATTTTCTCATGGCAGGTCTTTCAACATGTACAAAGCCTCCTGAATGGTGAGATCTTTCTTTCGGGGCATTATAAAAAAAGGAAAGAATTTTTTACTATTGCTTGAAAACTTTTTATGTGAAGTACATTACATTTACTCACACACTAAAAAATTAAAATCTAGCTTATTTTTTTATTCGGAAGCAAAAGCAAAGCAATTCAGTACAAACATTTTCAAATGCTCTTGACAGTGTTAGTAAAAATAAATAAATTAATAAATAATTTAAAAAATCTATAACTGAAATCTGTAAAAAATACTAAAACGTATTGGTACACTACACTTTCATAATTACATTATAACAAACAGAAATACTATAAATAATTACATGGACAAAATGAAAACAAGTTTTTCTCCAACTCTACGTGTACTAGCGATACTAATAAGTACCACCGAATAATTCGACCGTTAATCACATTACATAATCTGTTATCTTATAATGATTGGGCAACTAATATTCTAAGACAATGCAGAATGAATAAAAAAAAACACTTACCTTTGGTTTGATATTATATAGAACGAAAAGATAAGAGCGGCAATCCGTACAAAATGGCAGCAAAAGAACACAATGTCCGTTCGAAAATAGCTTTCTTCCTCTCAAAATTCATCAGCCCAGAACAACTACTGCCATTTATCAGGAAAAAGTAGAGTTAAAAGACTTTCTAAAACATTAGAATATATTAATGGTTGTTGTACTATAAAGTTTTAAAGCGATTGGTACTTATAAGTACCGTCAGTAGATAAAGGGTCAAACGATTTTCACTGTATTGTTTAAAAACGTATTCTTTCACATAGTTATCAGGAATTGAAATATTGTAGAAAAGAAGATATGTGCATTTATACTTATATTTATAACATAATATGTACGAAATGTATATTGTATGTACGAAAGAAGGGCATTAAGTAAGTCACAATTTGGCATGATATGTTTAAAATAGCGTAGAGTACTTTTCCTGTATGTTAATAGGTGGCAAAAACGTCCTAGTTCATGACTTTCAGTTTAGTTACTAAGCACTAGTTTCCCATACGCAGATCAGTTTAAAAATACCGGAACTTGATGACTACACAAGAGAGGAGCAGCATGCTGTTATTCTTTTTTTTTTTTTTAATGTATGTGTGTGTAGGGGGAATGTAAAAGGACTTCGTGCGAATGATATTTATGAAGGGATTTTTTCTGTTTGTATTTGTCATGTAAAGCCGTGCTTATGCGCATCGAGAAATTTTCAGACGATTGCCCCAGAATTTGCGGAGTGCGAGCCTTATTCGTATTGTAACAGACTGAACATCACAAAGCGTGAAATACAGTGGATGCTCCATTAATTCGACTTCGGTTAGTTCGAATCTTAGGTTAATTCGAACAAATCCAAAGCCCTCCCCCCAAAGACTTGTATTGGAATTAATGTTAAAAATATCTCATTAATTGGAACTAAATTTTTATCACTTCGGTTAATTCGAACTAAAAATTTGACAAAAAAATTTTTTTTCCTTATTTAAGAGAAAATACATGCTGTATTTATTATTTTGTGTGTCAAAATCATCTGTATTTCTTTTCTGTATAAAGAGGCTTATGCCTGCATTCCTAAATTATAGCATCTCCGCTAAACGTTAGTAGCTACTGTCCACCTCTTATTAGTGCTTAACGGACAAAGCTCCCTGGCCGAACTTGTTTCCTTGGATTTATTCAGAACGCTTTATGAATGGGTCCAGGTAGAGAGAGAATCCTTTGTTTATTTCTTACCTCTTTTTTTAGAATTTCAGAAAAACCAGTCTTTACTACAGATTCTAAAGAGCTATGTTTGTAGTGCAGACAAGTTAATGTGCTCTGGTTTTTCTTTCTCGGTGTATGTTGTGAAAGTGTAAAAATTCAATATGTCTACCCATAGAATGTACAAAACTTAGCAGTACTATAGCAGTACACCTCTTTGGAGATAAAGGTAGAAATTTTAAAGAAAGTAAAGAATGGCAAATGTAAAACAAAGTTAGCAACGGACTATGGAATTAAAAAAATACCTTGTCAACTTATTTAGGGAACAAGAAATCAATTTTAGATTTATGGGAAAAATACAAATTTGCTAGAGGAAGGAAACGCATGAGAAATGAGTCCCAAGGAGGTCTAGAAAAAGGTATACTGCTATGGTTCCAGGAGGCTAGATTTAGAAATTTTCCGATAATGGAGTCGAATGGGTACTGAAGACTTTAAACGCAGTGATGGATAGCTTTCTCTTTTTAAATAATACAAAATTTCTTATCAGACTGTATGTGGCCAAAGCTCTGATGCAAACAAAGACATATGCACTAATTTCGGTAGGAAACTGTCAGATCTTTTCTCTACTTACCTGTCGAAAAATATTTTTTATGCGGACAAAACTTCACTTTTTTATGAACTCTTGCCAAATAAGACATTACTTTTTAAAGGGGATGCTTATGTAGGAGGTTGTTGCCTCCTACGCGGCAATGAAAGTTATGTTGCACAGCGCACTGTTTCTGCGCAACTTTAGTCAGTTTCAATTCGGACTCCTAGCGAAGCATACATGCTTTTGATCCCGTATGGTCGGGAATTCGTTTCGATTTCGATTTTAGTTACAGTCCAAAAATAAAATTGTTTGTTGTTGTTGTAAAGTTGTCTTTAGTTTACAGTCGAACCAACGCACCTCAAAACATTTTGGTCAAGATCGACCGCAGTTAATTAGAATTAAAAAAAATGGCTAATGAAGACATTACTACGTTGAAGAGAAAACGTGGGGGTATTAAAGCGCAAATAACCAAATTAAAGTCATCTATTAGTAGAAAACAGGATGATTTTGGTTTCGAACAAATAGAAGTATTTCAAGAAAAAGTGCACAAGTTAAACAAACAAACTGATGAACTTCGCTTGGATTATTACAAAGTGTGCAAAGATGATGAAATATCAGACATCGAAGCTACTTTTGAAGAAATCGAGACGGATATTACCAATGCTGAGGTAAGCCTAAAATGTCTTCATAATTCATTATGTAGTAAGAATAATAGTGAATATGCAAATAATAGTGTCCTAGAAACAAGAAGTAATTCATTGAATTATAAATTGCCTGAAATAACATTGTCTAAATTTTCCGGTAATTTCGAAGATTGGAATTTATTTAAAAACCAATTTGTAGCTTCAATTTCATCTAATAAACAATTAACAGATTCTCAGAAGCTGTTTTATTTACAATCTTGTTTGACTGGTAATGCGAAGCAGATGCGTACGATAGATACATTTTCTTCCTTATTTAAGGCACTTGAAAAAAGATATGATAATAAGAGACTGGTTGTAAATTCTCATATCAATGAATTACTTTCTATTGAAAAAATAGTTTATGAAAATCCTAAGGATTTACATTCATTAATTGATAAAGTTCAGAAACATTTAAGAGCATTAAATGTTATGGAATTAAATATGGATAAATTAAGCGAAGCTTTGCTGATTAATATTATTCTGAATAAAATAGATAAAGAGTCACGTAAGCAATTTGAAATGTCATTAACTAGTAATGATTTATGTGAATGGCAATCTTTCATGATCTCTCTTCAAAAGCGATGCCAGATGTTAGAAAATATGCAAAACAAAACTGTATTTGCGAAACCAAAACAAAACATTCCTCAGAATAATGTTCGATCGCTAGTGACAAAAACGAATAATGATAAATTTATGTGTCCGGTTTGCAAAGAAAATCATCCAATTTTTAAATGGGAAACATTTCTAGCATTAAAACCAATGGAACGATTCGAAATGATTAAAAAGCTTTCTTTGTGCATTAATTGTTTACAGTCAAATCATAAAGTAGCTTCCTGTCAGTCTAGACACTTGTGCTCGGTTTGCAAATCGAAACATAATTCACTTTTTCATCGCAATGAAACTGCCATGTCGCCTTCAACAAGTGGGGGAAAGCAAAGTGGAACCATGCCCTCCCCAGAAAACCGCAAAACCGAAGTTGTTTTGAATAGCAATGATGAATCTACAGAAAACACCTTATCGGCGTGTCTTTTTTCGAAAAATAAAACGGTTCTCCTTTCAACGGCGGTTCTTTGGGTTAGAAATATTTATGGCCAATTCATTAAAGCAAGAGCTCTTCTTGATTCCGGATCGCAGTCGAATTTTGCTACTAATGAATTTTGTGAGAGTGCAAATTTAAAAAAGAAAAGAATTAATATTCCTGTTTCTAGTTTAGATGGGCAAGTTTCAACCATTAAATCTTGTACTTTTGCTTCTATTTTTAATGGAAATCAGTCGTTCTCCGCTTCATTAAAGTTTTTAGTTGTAAATAAAATCACAGATTTAGTACCTTCTACAAAATTAAATATTGAAAATATGGACATTCCTGATACATCAAGTTTGGCTGATCCAGAATTTGTAACTTCATCTAGCATAGATATGCTTTTAGGAGCAGAAATGTTTTATGACATTTTTATTAATGGACAATTTAAATCTTCTACGAAATCGCTCGTTTTTAGAAATTCTGCGTTTGGTTACATAGCTACTGGCTCTTTGAAAACATCCCTTGAAAATTGTCAGAATTATTGTGGGCTTCTCGATAATTTTGATAATGTTGATAGATTGCTAGAAAAGTTTTGGTTAGTGGAAAGTATAGGGGAAGAAAAGCCAATTCATAGTCAAGAAGAAGAGTTCTGTGAACAACATTTCAAAGACACTCACAGACGAAATGAAGATGGTAGATTTGTCGTAAAAATGCCTATGAAAGACGAACAATTAGGAAATTCAAAGCACTTAGCCAATATTAGACTCAATCAATTAGTTAAGCGTCTTAGCAAAAACGCTACATTGCAACATTTATGTCAAGATTTCATAACAGAATATGAAAATTTGGGCCATACGGAAAAGGTCGATGATGATTCAAAACCGAAACTTGAATATTACCTCCCCCATCATGGAGTCTGTATACCAGAGAAATGAAGTACAAAATTAAGAGTTGTGTTGAATGCTAGTGCCCCAAGCTCAAATGGGTTAAGTCTGAATGATTTACTTTTAGCGTGAGCAGTCCAAGAAGGTATTTTTGATATTCTTATGAGATTTAGAAAACATCAAGTTGCAGGTATTGTGGATATACAAAAAATATATCGGCAAATTTTGGTTGATGAATCCCAAAAGAATTACTTCGAATCTTATGGAAGAGAAACATTAGTGACATACCTGTGACATATAGACTCTAAATGGTGACTTATGGTACTAAAAGTGCTCCATTTTTAGCCATTAGATGCATAAAGCAAGTTGCATATGACGAAATGCATAAATATCCTGAAGCTGCCAAAGCTGTCTTATCAGACTGTTATGTTGATGATGTCATCTCTGGTTCATCAAACTTAGCACGGGAATTGAAAAATCAGCTTATACAGCTTTTCCATAGTTGTGGAATGACTTTGCATAAGTGGAACTCTAATTCTCCTGAACTGTTGGATAACCCTTCTGCAAGCTCTGAGCTTTCATTCTCCTCCAAAAATGATAATGTGGTTAAAGCTTTAGGTCTTACATGGAATTCTCAGAAGGATGAATTCAGCTTTAAAGTCTCAATCAAGGAAAAATCATCATATCCCAAACATTTTATCGACAATTGTCAGACTTTATGATCCCTTAGGATTGATTGGTCCAGTAGTCACCAAAGGGAAGATATTTCTACAGAAATTATGGGTTCAAAAACTGAGTTGGGATGAACCACTCTTTGCAACTATTGCTTACGAATGGCAACAAATAGTTTCAAATTTAAAGAGTGTGGAAAACATAAAAATTAATCGTTGCATGCTCTCGAATCATCCAAGCAAGATTTCACTCATTGGATATGCAGGTGCTTCGGAAGCCGCTTATGGTGCAGTTGTCTATTTGAACTGTGTCGATGAAGATCACAGCTCGTCATCTCATCTACTGGCTAGCAAATCTCGTGTGGCTCCATTTAAAACTTTAACTATTCCAAGACTGGATTTTGTGCATGCTTGTTATTGGCTCATCTGATCTTGAAAGTTAGCAACTCATTGAAGATGCATTTAGATGACATCATTCTGTGCACTGATTCAACGATAGCACTGTCATAGTTGAAGATTTCTCCTCATCTTTTGAAGACCTTTGTTGCAAATAGAGTCTCCAAAATCCAAAGATTAGTAGAGCCGCGACACTGGAAGCACGTATCATCTGCAAATAATCTGGCAGATCTGATTTCCCGTGGTGCTTATCCTCATGAACTTGTAATATCTTCTTTGTAGTGGAATGGTCCTGAACAGATAAAACTTAGTGATGCTTCTTTTTTTGAACTTGACAAGATTCTCGTAGATTCTCCTGCCTATCAGGATGAACTTAAAAAACCTTTAGACATTAATTTAAACTGCAATTTAAACTTGTTTTGGAATACTTTTTTTGAATGAACAAATAATTATGTTAAACTAATTAAAATCTTAAGTCTTATTTTCAGGTTTCTGTCCAATCTGAAAGGTCCAGTGAAGCAAACAGGTCCCATTAGTAGCACTGAGTTTCAATGTGCGGAAATGCACTTGATAAAAATGGCTCAGATAATTGAATTTTCAGAGGGGATTAAATCACTTCAAGATCAGAGATTAATCAAGAGTCAGGTAAAAACTTTAAATCCATTTTTAGATGGAAAAAGTATATTACGCGTGGGCGGTCGCTTAACTCATGCCGCAATTAATTACGATTCTAAACATCAAATTTTATTGCCAAAAAATCATAAGCTTACTAAGCTAATATTTATTCACTATCATTTGAAAAATTTTCATGCTGGTCCTCAAGCATTGTTACATTTTGTTAGGGAAAGGTTTTGGCCCATTGGTGGCAAGGACGTAGCTAGAAAAACAGTTCACGAATGCTTAATTTGTTTTCGTCATAAACCTATCACTTCATATCAGTTAATGGCCGATTTACCTCCTGAACGTGTAAATCCAAACCTAACCTTTCATAACACGGGAATAGATTTTGCAGGCTCTTTTCTAATCACATATAGAAATCAAAGGAAAGGTAGTTTGCATAAAATTTATATAGCAATCTTTGTTTGCTTAGTTACAAAAGCGATTCATTTAGAAATAGTATTTGACTTAACGTCTCAAGACTTTTTTGCATGTTTAAAACGATTTTTCTCGCGTAGAGGTAAAAGTTCATGTCTATTTAGTGATATGCAACTAATTTTGTAGGAGCTCACAAGGAGTTAAAGAAACTTGCTTCTTTAGTTAGTATCCCTGATGAAGTTTTGGGTAAGTATTTGGCATCTGAAAATATCTCTTGGAAATTCATTCCTCCTCGTGCCCCCAATTTTGGTGGAATTTGGGAGGCAGGAATCAAATCTTTTAAATTTCATCTTAAAAGAGCTATTTCCGATGCTAAACTTACCTATGAAGAATTTTTAACCGTAATCGATCAAAGTGAAGGAATACTAACTTCGAGACCTCTTTCGCCTTTATTGTCTGAACCATCAGATTACGAACCCTTGACACCAGGTCACTTTTTAACAAGTAGGCCCATAAACTCAGTTGCAGAACCTCCAATTTTAGATGTGTCAGAAAGCAGATTGTCAAGATGGCAAAAACTAACTAAAATAATATAGATTATATGGTAACGATGGACAACTGACTATATTAATCACTTGCAACAACGAAAGAAATGGTATTTTTCAGAGGACAATATAAAGAAAAATACGATGGTTATTATTAAAGATGATCAGTTACCTCCATTTAAATGGTTACTAGGAAGAATTGATCAGACCATTCCTGGTAAAGATGGTAAGATACGAGTAGCAATCATTAATACCAAATTCGGTCCAATTAAAAGGCCAATATCAAAAATTTGTTTATTGCCTATTGATGACAATTACAAGGATTAAGTTTCATTATTAATAAAATGTATACATTATTCTTTATTATACTTATATTTTAGTAATTTTGATGGGAAAACTTGAATTTTTTTTACTGTTTGAAATGTTGATATACTATTTTCATAATTATTGAAAAAATCTGTAAATGTTCAAACTTCACGAAATTCTTTGAATTGTTTATTTACATTCTGTAAAGGATTTACTAAATTTATGTCTTTTGTTAACGCTTAAAAAAATGGATAGCTGAATTGTTAACAGTTGATATTGAATTGTATGCTTAGATTTAGTTTGCATATGTTAGATATTGCAACGTGGGGCGGTATGTTGCCTCCTACGCGGCAATGAAAGTCATGTTGCACAGCGCACTGTTTCTGCGCAACTTTAGTCAGTTTCAATTCGGACTCCTAGCGAAGCATACATGCTTTTGATCCCGTATGGTCGGGAATTCATTTCGATTTCAGTCACAGTCCAAAAATAAAATTGTTTGTTGTTGTTGTAAAGTTTTCTTTAGTTTATAGTCGAACCAGCGTACCTCAAAACAGAGGTAAAAGCAGTAGCCATATGATTACAACTTTAGTTTGAGCTAATATGTATGGGAGCGAAAAGCTTAAATTATTAGTGATTGGAAAGTCCAAAGGCATTCGAACACTGCCAGTTGATTATGTATACAATACAAAAGCATGGATGACATGAGGTAGCTTCAGTAACTGGTTAAAAGGAATAGATGAGCAGTTTTCCAGGTGAAAGCGTAAAATTCTCTCATTTGTGGATAACAGTAGTAACCCACGGTCCTCAGCCGGCGGAAGTGACGTCACAGAAAACGGGCGTGGTCTCCGCCATCTTGGATTTCTCAGAAAGTGCCGACACCAGCGCCATCTTTTACCACGTGATGGAATGACGTAATCATATTGAGTTTCGTTTTTATGGTGTCGCAATGATCTTTCCAAAGTTTTTCTTGTAGCAACGACACTATTTTAATTTTTGTGGCAACAATCGCTTAAACGACGTGTTTGGAATATCAGTTTTATTATTTTTAGTTATTTAATGCGGGATTATTTTTTATTATTTAATCTTTTCAATTATTATTAATCATTATAGTTAATTAAGTATTTAATCACTATTTTTAATTATTAATCATTGGTTTTAATTACTTAATCTTTTTAATTATCCTTTCTAATTATCTAATCCGATACTATTAATTATTAGTTTTAATTGATTTAATATTATTTTCCCTGAATTTTAAAAATTACTCCACGGCTGGGATTCGAATTTGCTATCTCTGGGATAGCAGGTCTGGCGCTTTAACCACTAGGCAATCTTATCGTCCCTCCAAACTTGTTCTTTCACCTTGTCGACCCTCTTTGTCCATTTGACCTTGTACAAAGAAAACCGCTATGATGTCATTAGGCTGAATGATAACGCATGCGTAAACCTCACTTTAATTTTCTAAGCCATAACTTTATTCTGTGCTGCTTTAAATATAAGATTTTCCCGCAGTTTAAATGTTTTCTTTATTATTAGAATATTTTTTATTGTTTTACTTTTTTCTTCTCGTTCTTACTAGATTAAATTTATATGTTTTGCTTTTGCAAATGTAAACTTTACTGTCGCAAATTAATCTTTTCACAATTTTTATATCCGTAGAAGAAAATTTATTTTTACATTTTCTTTTCACGTTTCATTTTGCAAAAGCTTTTTTTTTTTTCAAATTTATTCCTTTTCGTATTTTTTACTTTAAAAACATTTTTTACGTTTAACTTTTTTGGGGGGGGGGTTACAAAAGTAATACTTATTTTTACAAGTTTAATATTTTTTCCTTGTTGCTTTTTATTTTAAAAAAGTTGTTACTTACATTTTTCATTTTTCTTTTATTTTTTCCTCGTTCTTACTAAATTAAATTTATATGTTTTGCTTTTGCTAACGTAAATTTTACTATCGCAAATTAATGTTTTCACAATTTTGTATCTGTAGAAGAAAATTTATTTTTACATTTTTCTTTTCATTTTTTATTTTGCAAAATTTTTTTCCCACATTTAATCCTATTCATACTTTTACTTTAAAAACTTTTTTACGTTTAACTTTTTTTGGTTTTTACAAAAGTAATATTTATTTTTACAAGTTTAATTTTTTTCCTTTTCGCTTTTGATTTTAAAGAAGTTGATTTACAATTTCCATTTTGTTTTAAAAAAGTAATATTTATTTTCATAATTTTTCCCACTTCTCTGTTTTCACAAATGCAGTTTTCCCCCTTACGTATTTTACTTCCAAAAGTAAATTAAAATTTTTTCTTTTCACATTTTTTTCTTTTTTCGTTTTTATAAATGTAATTTTTTTCTATTCTTTAAATTTTTCCTTGTTACATTTTTTTTATTTTACTCTTAACTTCTTTCCCTTGTTTTAAATACTTATTGATGTTACATCTCCATTTCCCTCTGGAAGCCACGATGGATAATATTTTCTGGAACTTTAAACAGTATTCTTCTATGCAGTTTTAATGAAATACTACATTTCTTACTTTTCATACTACTAAACAGAAGATACTCAGAACTTTTCCTTCTAATCTATTGTACTAATTACTAATGACTGTACTAACTTTATCAAATACTACGCAAAACATTACGAATTCTCTTTTACGCGTCTTACTTTTATTCAAAGGATTCGCCAAAGTGTGTCTGACAAATGTAAATTTTACGCTTTGCATTTCCACATTTATCCTCAGATTTAACTTTTAGCCTGCTTTTAAAATATATTCATGTTGCATTTCTGATTCCTTTTCTCATACACGAGTTTCTTTACTGTAAGACCTACTGACTTTGAAGAAATCCTATAAGGAGTAATAAATTTTTCATGCCATAAAGTTCGCTCAAACCAATGCATGGGTCATTTCTACCCAGTTTAGTTTAGTTACGTACCAAAAGTATTTCATTTCTTATTATTTTACTCTGCAGACATTTACATGAATATACTCAGCACACTCCTTTTTTTATTCAGCAGAAGGATTTCTTTATATGACTAACACATATTAAGGTTTTTAAACACTTTATAAAAATATCTTGGATTTTATTGTGCACATCCTACCTAAAATCACTAAACATTGATTCTCTTATTGTGAAGACATCTCTTGAATTCTTAACATGATGTCCCCCATCTACCACAGAATCTCATAAACGCTACTGTATTCGAACTTACCACAGCCTTGACTTTCTTAACAAGACACGAGGTAGTATTATTTTTAACTAAAATTACACATAGAATTAATATTCAGCCATGGACATGAAACATTGTCGCCTTTTTTCCCAACTTGGAATATAAAAATTTCTTAACTTGGAATATTTTTTCAACCAGTAAATATGATCATTATTTTTTGCTGAGTCTCATAACCTCTTAAGGTATTCATTGTAACTTAACTAAAAGATACCCATATTTCACATTGACAATAATTTATTTAGCACTGAACTGTTACAGCCTTTTGAGAATGAAATTTAATTTATCATACCTGGCATATAAACTCCTACGTAGTTACGTTATATTGCATAAAATATTGAGTAGAATTCCAAATAATAATCCAAAATAGTAATTATCTTAAAAGATTTAACACAGTCATTTTAAGATAGAAATTTAAAATTCACATTATTTTTTAACACTGAGCTCTTGCAGCTCTTTGAGAATATTTGACTTCTCATTGATAGCAAATAAAATTATGCATAAACATCATACATAATAAATAATAATCCAACATAACTCTTAAAAGTTTTAGGACATTCAAAATTAGGTATACATTTCAAATTGACATTGCCTAATAATGCACTCTTACAGCGTTTTTGACATTTAACTTCTCATAGATAGTAGCAAATAAAATTTCTCACGAATATCGTACATAATAGGTAATAGTGACAGAAACTCCATATAATGATCTACTACAGTGATCAACTTTAAAATTTTTAACGCAGTTTAGTATGACTTAACATAAAGACCACACTTTCAAAAAAGCATTATTTTAATTAAACATTGGAGCCACACAATTCTGTGAGCATATATAACATTTTATTTATCATACGCATAACACTTAATAAGTAAATAAAACTCATTTCACAAAGTACGGAACACATTTCTCTTTCGACCAGCTGTGTTCTTAAAAAAAAAAGGATGGCTCTTACAGCTTTTTTGACATTTAACTTCTCATAGATAGCAAATAAAATCACGCGCAAATATCGTATATTGATAGCAACTACATATAATGATTTAGCACAATCAGCAACTTTAAAAATTTTAATGCCTTTTAATATAATTTAACATAAGAAAGACTACACTTAAAAAAAAGCATTATTTTAATTAAACATTGGAGCCACGCGATTCTGCTCACATATAACATTTTATTTACCATGAGTATCACACATATTAATTAAGTAGAATATATTTCACAAAATACGAAACACATTTCTCTTTTAACCAGCTGTATTGTTAAGGAAAAAAAGGATAAAGAAAAGATACAGTGCTGTTAGCGTTCCTCATTTTCCCCCGCGCATTGATCAAAATATACACTGGTGTGCAAAAATTAAGGACGAGACGGTTTTTTCAATATAACTTTGTACAAAAGCTTTCCAAATCAACACATTTAATACCGTAAGATCCCCAATACGTAAGGACATGAGTAATGTAAGCAACATTTAGTAAAAGAGAAATCAGAGCGATAAAAAGAAGCTTTATTGAAAAAGTAGCATGGAGCGCAATGCGACTGAAGGCCGAAACATCCCTGTGATGGGTGTCCAGCAAGAAACATCCGGTCTTTAATAGGGGATATGATCTCCCCTGACTGCTAGGCAGGTTTCACATCATTTGTGCATGCTGGATATGTGGTTGTTAATGAGCTGTTGAGACACTGCTGCTCGTTCCTCTTGTAGCACCAATCGCAGTTTCGGAATCGTTACTGGCGATAAGTTACGTGCTGCCACGGGTCTCCCTGGTAAGTTCAGTACATGCTTGACGGGATTTAGATCCAGAGACCTTGCCGACCAATTCATGTGTTCAATATCTTCACTCTCCAACAGCTCTTCGACAGTAACTGTGCGATGAGGTGGAGCGTTGTCGTCCATGAAGAGGAACTGAGGACCCATAGCCCTTGTGAAAAGACGCATGTAAGGAAGAAGAACCTCGTTGCAATAGCAGTCCCAGGTGACGAACCTCCTTGGCAGATATGAAGGTCGGTCCGGCTACCAAGCATTATGTCTGCTCGAACGAGAACTTCGCGACCTCAAAACAGTCCCTTTTGATGATGTTGAAGGGATTATTGCGTGTTCCCCGCTCTGTCCAGATGTGTATGTGTCTAGAATCGCAACTCAGACTAAATTTGCTCTCATCTGTAAAGAGTACTCGTCCCCATTCATTGTCTCTCCAGTTCCGGTGTTCTCGGCACCACAGAGAACGCCTTCTCCGATGGGAAGGCGTTATAGGTACACACCGTACAGGTCGTCGTGCAAACAGACCACCACCGTGCAGTCTTCTGGCCACGGTAAAACGCGATATCGGTCGGTCCAGTCGCCTGTGTCGTGTGTCTAGCGATTTCTCCCGCTGTCTGCCGCCTGTTTCTTCTGGCCTGTAAGGCAATATACGGTCATCTGCGGGTGTGGTTCCTCGTGGACGACCACTACTAAACCCCCGGATAGCTGTTCCTGTAGTTTGAAATTGTCTCCAAAGTCGTGAAACGATGCTGTGAGCCATTCCGAACTCTGCAGCCACACTCCGGCCTTCCTCCAACTTCCCAATGATTCGACCTCGGGTAAAAGCATTCAGATGTTGTCTAACAGATTGATTATTCGCCATTTCTCGCTGAGGCAGCAACTCGGTGTGATTTTAACTGCTATACGGCGTGCAATCTCTTTGCCAGAAATACTGATCTTACACCGACAACATGCTTTATACTACTCAGACACTCCCTCATTACGTCTACCTGCATATCTGCGCATGTGCTATCGTACATCACCTTACTTAATCTCCTGATTGGTCTTTCTGTCCGCTCTGCCTCTTCGTTCAGCTGAGATGCTAGTTTTTCGACTTCGTCCTTAATTTTTGCACACCAGTGTATGTACACTTTAAAATCAGTTAAAAAGGATTCAAATACAAGTATTCAAACAGGAATACTTCACAAATGAGATAAAAGATGGGAACACAACGAATTAAGTGATAAATACAGAAAAGCATGTAAACGTCCAAGAATCTTTGCCAGTTTCATGAACAGGGCACGGAAAATAATGAAATATTTTAAATTTTATGCTGCCCTGTAGTACATTTACTTATACTAAAGTCTTCCGTTTTGAAGGCTGTGTTCAATATTTAGGCACAAGTGAATAAAACTGAGTGATTTTGTTCTTTGAAGCTTCAGATTAAGAAATATTACAACTTGAGAAATAATACATCTCAAAAGCAAAAAAGATTGGAACGGAGAGAGAATATACTCTAAGCAGGCGAACGCGATAAATTACTTTTTCGCTGATTTTCACGAATTCATAGATTTGTATCAAAATTATAATACCCTGTGTATGAACTATGATTGTTTTCAAATACATTACGATCACTGTTTTCCACTTACATAGACTTTAAAAAAGCATTTCGTGTTAATTTACTGTTTTTTCCTGAAATTTATCCACGTATTTACTTAATTTTTGCATTTTTTGTTTACGATTATGATACCGAAAGAACCTAAGGGAACTTTTTTTTTTCTTGAAAATAATCCCTATCTTCCCAAAACGCTATTTCTTTAATATCTTAGATGTAACCCATTAATGCTCAGACAGCCATTGGACTTCCCAGTGTCTGAGGGTAGTCATGAAGTTAGAGAATTTAAGTAATATTTTATCAGTATGCAGGATTTTTAATGCCTTTTTGATGAAAATTAACCGAATTTAGCAGTTCATTACTATTTTTCCTACTTCTCATACCGTTACATTTACAACGAAATTTGATTCATTGCCAGATAGCTATATGTTTGTTATTTTTCGCATCCAAATCCACCTTTCGTGTCTCACATATGTTCGTTACATATTATTTAATAAAATTACAAACAAGTTAGAAGCAAAGTGAATGTTTCCTGCTGTACATTTAATTTCGGAAAGTTTACATAAGTATCTTCATTTTGAATCCTTAAATGTTTCTTTCCCTGCAACCCAAGTAAATTTTGAGCATAAAATTTTCTATTTTGACGAAGGTTATTTGCGAATGACTGTGATGTTATAGTGTTTTCATAAACCATTTTTGAGAAGTACCTTATCTATAACCATTTGAACACTTTTGAATATTACCATTTTTTACATTACTGCTACTGCAAATCATTTAATTTTCAGATACTTTCCTGTTTATCTTTTACAACGACTTGTAAAGACTTGGGAACAAAATTTTTTCTAAATACTTATATTGTTTCATTTAATAATTTTGTTACACTTTGGAAGATTTAACTTCAACAACACTACCACGCTGAACCAGAAATTAAGAAAAGAGGAATTTTTATCTTAGTATACTATAAGGATAGATTAATTTTTTCTGACACTGATGTATTCGCATGTAGATAACGGAGATTTTTAACCCAGCTCATACAGACATTGAATATTTTGTCTAAGTCACCACGATAACTGACATGCATTGTCATAGATTTTCTTGTGACTTCTATTTCTTTCTTAACAGGAAGTTTAACACTATTTTCTTTAGAAACATGTCTGAAAAATATCTCATCTTCATAAGAAACATCAACCCTTTAATTTAAATTTCGACGAAAATAAGAACCCTTATTTTGTAAACATGTTTCTCCTTTATCATATTCGAAATGAATACCTAATAGGTTGTACTGATGAACCAGGGTTATCTTATAACTTATTGTATTGCGTATCAAGTGAATATGTGAAGAGAGTCATGTTTTCCCCTCTAAATGCTCATTTTTTCGGGTCGAATTTTACTAACGCACACATGTATTTACTGTATTTTTAATAAAATCTTAAAGGCTGAAATGAGTGTTTCATTACCAAATTTGTACTTTCCGACTTCAGTCTACTGAAACGAAAACATTCGTAACTTATTACGAAGAAAAAATCTGTACATATTATACTTTTTAATTAATTTTCAAACCACTCGATTATCTTTGAAAATTTGTTTAATAGTCCAGTGATAATGTATTGCTAATTTTCGCTTTTTCAATGCATTTCGTATGTGGCAAAAATTAAATTTCGAAACTTTTACTTTCTTAACACCTTGTATTGTATTACTAAACCGGGGATATGCTTTTCATTTTTATTACATATCATGCGAATATTTTAAAAAAAGGAATGTTTTTTCTTTCTGTTAGCACGGTTTTAACCAGTATTTCACTATTACAGAGATTTCTTCAGTAAAAACTTAAAGTTTAAACTGAACGTTTCAGTACTAATTTTGAAGATTCTGGATATATCCTACTCAAAGGTTCATAACTGAGTGGCAAACTAATTTACATATGTACTTTGTTGCACTCTTGATTAATTTTTAATTCATTGTTCATCTATGATGCTTGTTTTCAAATGAAGGATCGGAATAATTATTAACTTTTCGCTTTTCCAAAGAATTTCGTAGCCACATATGTTTAGTACAGAAAAGTTTCCTAACTTAACCGATATTATTACCAAAATATTTACATATTTGTTTCTTTACAAACATGTACATGAGTAATGTTTAATTATTTAATGTATATTTTTCTATATCAGAACTAAAATTTGGACCGAAAAATTTTAAATAATGCCATGTTCCACAAAATGTATGTATTTGTGATGTCGTTGCCTTTTTGTAAATGTTTGAGAATATGCTCTCGGTAGTGATATTTCGAAACTGTTTTCTCTTTGCTATTGGTATATTTGCTACTGGAAACTATTTTATCTTTGCTGTTGGTATATGCCAATAAATTCTCGATACGTTTTGGTTTATTTCCAGCCTATGAGTTTTTTAAATACTTCAAAATATATTTGTAGATCGTTTATATTGACACTGATCGATTTTTTGGATGTTTTTGAAAATTGTATTTATTTTATTCACGCGAATGAAACTGATATTTTCTTAAAATTTGCTTATTTAAAGTATTAATCAATTATGACAGAATGGCGGATTTGTTCTCATTATTCAAGATACATGTGAACTGTAGTATTTCAAATCTTTCGCGTAATCGTAATTTTTCCTATCAGTAATAAGAAGACGAATGGAATAAATGCAGCATATGTAGGCATAAGGTAAAAACTTTGAAGTAAAAGAAATTCTTCAGATCGAAGAAATTAATACAATGTGAAAATATTCTTCCTATTAGAAGTTTATTTTTGGAATGACATGGCATATAAAACGTAAATTTACTAAAGTGGTATAGTGAAGATCAAATACTCTCCAAAATCTGGATGGTAATTATACAAAATTGATTATAAGGCAGTTTTCTATAAAAATTGGTTCCAGTGAAGGAAACATTTCGGCTGTTTCTGAAACTTTAATGGGCATTTGACCTTCGCTCTTACGTATAATTTACAATTCTACTAAAATTATTTGTAAGAGCGAAGGTCACTATAGTTTGGGACAAAGTCCTTTCCGTCGAATCGGATTCCACAACCACACCTTGTCTCCCTCGTTAAAACGATGTCTAGCAGCTCTCGTGTCGTAGCTGATTTTTATCTTCTCCGTCGCCAAGTTGACTCGCATTCGTGCAAAGTTGTGCATCACTTCAAACCGAGCCTGGATATCTTGAATGTATTCCTCAGGCGATGAAGGCGCATCTGGAGGGTGACTAAACAAAAGGTCACAAGGCAGACGAAGGTCACGACCGAAGAGCATCTGAGATGGGGAATAACCGGTAGTCTCGTAGAGAGTACTGCGGTAATCCAGTAGAAATAGTGGTAACTTTTTGTCCCAGTCCTGTTGCCTTTTGGAAACCACGAATGAGAGGTTATTAAGGATGGTTCGATTAAACCTCTCAAACAAACTGGGGATGTAAAAGGCGTCGTTTGGGTTTGTCAATGCCGAGTAGCCTGCAGAGTTCTTTAATTACATCTGAGGTAAAATTCGTTCCCTGATCTGAATGTAACTGAAGAGGCACTTAGAACCTGGAAATCCAGTGCTGTATCATCATCATCTCTGCTACTGTGACAGCCTTTTGATCAGGAATGGGATATGCTTCAGGCCAATCAGTGACAACGGAGAGGCATTTGTTGCCATCAACAGTTCGGGGCATAGGTTCCAAGATATCAAAGGCGATACGCTCAAAAGGTGCTGCTACATTGTAACATTGCAGATTGCCTCGGCTGTGTTTCCTCGGTCCTTTCCCACCTGCGCAAGCATCACAAGATCGGCACCACTTTTGCACGTTTTTCTTAGGATTACTCCAATAGAAGCGCTCACGAACTCTCTGCAAGGTCTTCATTATTCCAAAGAGGTCTCCCATAGGACGGCTATGTAGTTCTTTAAGGACATCTGGGATCTTGGAAGTATCAGTCGCCATCGGAAAGTCTTCCTCTCATCCGATTCGAATTCCCGATAGAAGACGCCGTTTCGAATATGGAGTGAGTCCCAGAAAGCCCAATATTGTTCTGTTGTGGGACTATAGCTGGAAATGTTCTGCCAGGTAGGTTTTCTGTTTAAGGTCCTCATTAAGTCAATTATGGGTTTAATATCATGGTCTTCCAGCTGATCTTTCCTGACTGCTTTGTAGCTCCACGGATCTGGATCAGCCGATGTTGATGTTGTAATTTGTCGGGCGACTGGATTAAGCAGCTGGTATTTAGCTTTTACCCTGGAATAATATCGGCAATTTTCTGGGCAAAGTCTTCTAGACAAGGTGTCGGCGTTTCCGTGTGATGATCTCTTC
>KK119375.1:209362-253963 GCA_000611955.2 Stegodyphus mimosarum | reverse complement strand
TGATGGACACTTCAAACTAAGTAAGGAATAGTAAACTGAGTTTAGAACACAGAAAACTTTTGCACAGTTATACTAAAATTTGCAACGATGCAAAACACATTTTCGTATGCTTTTCTGCAGTGTTTAAAATCAAAATTCGTTCAAATAACTTTATAATATCGTTTGAAATTGGGAATAAAGAAATGCTATACCTTGCTTTCCAGGAGATGTGCTTTCATTTCAAAAGCACGCACGATTATTCTATCTCGTCGGTGCCTCCAAAAATAATTAAGACTGTAATGCTTGTTTCGTAATTAAAGCAAACTCCATTGGAACACAGCAAACTTTATTTAATAGATCAATTTCATAACTGCAACATATAAGTCGAAGAAAAGGTAACATCAAAAATTAACAGCCAAAACGTATTCTATCTCTTTTTAAATTAAAAATCATTATCTTACTTCGTGCGAGAACCGCACGCAGCTCTCGTGTTGGCGTTTCAAACATTGCCATTTATTAACAGATATATTTCAAATTCAACTATTTCAAAAGTACAAGATTATTATTGCAACAATATCTAAAGCTGTTACAATGTTCAAGGTGTAGAATATAGAATGTTAAATCCGTAATGTGCAGCAAACTTACCAGCCAAGGAAGATTAAATATTCATTTTCATTTCAGTTGACATTTGTGGCCACAATTCACTTAGCATTCTAATCGTGCCTATTTCCAGAATATTTACATTTTTGAAAATATTGTGATAGGAAGAAAGCAGCGCGGTAATATCCTAGTGGCAAGAATTAGAAGCAAAAAAGCGCAGTTATCCAACGTAGAAGCTCACCAAAAGAAGGTTTCGGTTTAAGTTGCTTTTTAAGAGAAAAGTTTCAGTTCTCAAATTTTAAGTTCAGGTTCCGAATTAGCTATTTCATCAGCGTTACGCAAGCCATATGACATAAACTGATCTAGAAATGACGCAGTCCAGAAAAGTTATTACTCTTTTTAAAATACAGAGAGGAAATACCCAAATTTAAAATGAGGATTTAAGAGGGTAGTGGTATTTTAAGTTATAAAGCTGATTTACATATTTTTTTATCTTACATATGTATTTAATATTATATGTACAGTGCTACTGTAGGTAACGACAGTAATCCGTTCCAGGATTAGTTCATTAACCAAAACCGTCAAATGCAAGATAATAATGGTAATTGATTTATGCTTTTCGGCAGCTTCTCACAACTAATAGTGCACTTCAAATATATGCAAATAAAATTCTTTTAAATATTATGAGAGTATGGCCAATATCATTTATTCATTTCTGCCGCAAAAAATTATCATTAATAAAATGTATAAATAGTTAATTTTTTAAATGTCAGTCTTCACAATTTGGCTCAGAGTTTTTTGATTGATGGACCTGTGAAAACATTGGTTAGTGTTGTTTTTTTTCTCTTTTTATAATGTTTCTGAAAAACTGCATGTAATTTTTATTAACTAGATCTGCACTTCAGAAGACCTCAGATTTGTTCGGATTCCATTTCTTAGCAATGTTTGAATGAAATGATTACCATATTCATTTAAAGAGAATGTGTACCATTTATCACAAATTATGTGTAATATATATATTACACATAATTGCATGAATATTTTGCAAAATGTGAATGGGATTTTCTCTAACAGTATCATCCGTCCATGCCTATAATGTAAAGCATGTTTTTCTCATGCTTTGCTGAAATCTCTCACTAGTTGACGATGCGTCGTTCGTTACCAAAGACATTTCTTGCTTAACAGCAAATCGTCCTTAACCAAGTACGTAAGTAACTATGTATATATATATATATATATATATAGGTTTGCCAGATTTCTGAAATGTTCAACCGGGACACCTGGATGCCCCTCCCAGTGTCGCGGGTATTCAAGGGTACACACACTTTGCGGGTTTTTAGAGTGCTTTAGAGCGTAGTTTATTCTCAATGCTGTGTATAAAGGGTTATAAATGAGGGGTAATAATAAATGACATATAAATTAAAACATTACACAGTCCAGTCACATTAATGTGACCACCACGTACTTTCCATGTCAGAGTTAAATAACCAATCACAGAATGCAGGTGGCAGCACAGTGCAGTTGAGCGTATATAAAGGGTGTGTGAGGGCTTCGGAAAACATTTCAATCGTTGGCGTAATGCAGAAATGAAGCGATTTATCCGACTTCCAAAAGGGCATGATCATTGGCTTTCGGGCCAAGGGTGGAAGCATTTCCGAAACGGCTGAGTTTGTGAACTGTTCGCGTGCCGCCGTGGTAAAAGTGTACCGTGCATGGCAAAATGGGACTGTCCAAAATCAGCGACGTGGCAAATGTGGTGCACCACGGGCCATAGATGACAGAGGCGAACGACGGTTGCGGAGATGCGTTCGGGCAGATAGACGGGCTACCGTTGAGCAACTGACCACCAAAATGAACCAAGGGGCTACCAAAAGTGTCTCCCAAAGTACTATTCAGCGAACATTGCTGCGTCTGGGCCTCCGAAGCAGACGCCTGGTTCGTGCACCTATGCTGACTGCTGTTCATCGACGGCGAAGGCTAGAATTTGCACGCCAGTACAGCAGCTGGACGTCCACTGAGTGGCGACAGGTTGCGTTTTCGGATGAATCGCGTTTTATGCTCCATCGGACAGATGGACGTTGGCGTATAAGGCGTGAAACCTCTGAAAGGAACCACCCTGCAACCATTGCCGGAACGGTCCAAGCTGGAGGCGGGAGCATTATGGTCTGGGGAATGTTTTCCTGGCATTCTCTAGGTTCACTGATCATTGTGGAAGGCACAATGGATCAATACAAGTACGCATCTGTCCTTGCGGACCATGTTCACCCCTACATGCGCATTGTTTTTCCTCAGGAGGATGGCATCTTCCAGCAGGACAATGCGAGGTGCCATACAGCTGCCAGTGTACGTGCGTGGTTCGAAGAGCACCAGGATGAGTTTACCGTCCTCCCCTGGCCAGCAAACTCACCTGACTTAAACCCAATCGAGCATCTGTGGGACCATCTCGATCGAGTTGTTCGCGCCAATCATCCTCAACCGCGTAATCTAGCGCAGCTGGCCACGGCATTAGAGTCGGCATGGCTCAACATCCCAGAGAACACCTTCAGGGACCTATGTGACTCTCTTCCTGCACGTCTCGCAGCAGTCCGCTCTGCGAAAGGTGGTTATTCTGGCTTTTGACAGATGGTCACATTAATGTGACTGGACTGTGTATATTTCTTACATGTTAATATTTATAAATTGCTTGTAAGAAGAACACTTTGAGTGAGGAACAAAAATTTGAACAATATTTACATATTTTCATTGTCTAGGACGTTTTTTAGAAAGTCGTTTCTGTTTTTAATCTTGTAACAATTGTCACAAGCTGAACCAATATTAATTTTACATGTCGTCAAGCCTTTAACCGTAGATTCCTTCATCAAACCCCTGTCGTCAGTCCATGCGTTCTTTATCAAAGAGAATACTCTCCAACTAGTGCTGATGTCCCATGTAAACAGAAGGCATACTTAACAATTTTGATCAGACTGGGGGCTGCTATATGATTCTCTTTAAAGTGACCAAACAGCCTGAACGATTTTTCTTCTTGAAATAATCACATCTCCGGTGGTCTCTTCGTCCCTCCACTAATCCCAGTTTGACTGCAAATACTCCTTAGCAAACACAACTCCGTCAGACAGCCGATTATTGCTTATTTTCATATCGGGTACATCAAAAAGACAGCTATTGATAATTTCACCGGAAGTTTCGGCGTTTTCCCAATCAACAGAATTTGTTTTGCTCAGATTGGCCCATGAAAACTGTTCAGCATTTCCAAAACTATTCGTCCAGAGGTCCAAGTACGCAATGCATCTTTTATAAAAGCCATGACATTCTTCTTTCACACTGGTACAGACTTGCTCATTTAGATTTCTGAAGATGTTCTTTGCGTTCTAGGCTATACTTGAGTCGATGGAAAACATTGTTTTTCCTGCTCTTTTCACACCACCGAAGTTAGTGTTGCAGTTATCTTCACGAAAGCCAACTATTTTTTTATTCAAATCATTTAGCAACAAGACAGAGCATAATGATTTATAAGAACTTCATATGTTTCACCCGCGACAGATTTGAAATCTAAGAGCAATACTTGCACACCTGAATTAGGATTAAAGTAACGCAAACAATTGGCACGAAGTTTTAACATCCTTTCTGTTTGATGCATCCTTAGTTACAATTACGTAGTTTGACTTGGTCAAGTCTTCTTAAACACGTCTTGAGCTAAAGGAGCTATTACATTTAAAACTATTGCTTCACACTTAGTTATTCCGAGTGAGAATTTATGGTAAAAAAACTTAGAAATAATCGACTGTCTAGAGCAGCGTTTGTCTGTTAGTTTTGATAAGCAAGAATTTGAACTGGAACTTAGGCTATGGTTTGCTGTGTGGTAAGCAAAGGTCGCTTCTTTCGCTGCCGAGGTTTTGTCATTAGAGCTCGCAGTCTTAAAAAAAACCTGGTCAGTTTTGATAAGCTAGCAGCACATCCTAAACTCCTTTTGTGTTTACTCGACTGCAAATGATCTTTTATAGCGGATCGACCACCGTGAGCAACCGGAAACTCAGAATTACAATGAGAACATTTAACTCTATTGATCTTGATTACCAGTACCAGTACATACTTTCTTCAACAAAAGGAATTTATTCTGTAAATTTTAGGTGAATTTACACGATCGTTTTGGCATTTTAACAGAGAGTACATAAACGTAAAACATAGATAGCTCGCTAACTTAACAAGTACCGCCGGCAGGGCCTGACAATTAACTGACTGATCTTATCTCTATCGCAAGCGCTAATTAGTGCCCAATATTGGACTCCCCCAGAGAGCCTCTGGCATTGCGCATAGGTAGGACAAGACGATACGATGACAATATTATTTATTAGCAGATCATCACTCTTCTATTTTTCACTTTTCATACAGTACATAAGTAAATGACAAAGTAATTATCCTAAGTAATCCTTCACAGTTTATTATTTTTAGACTTTTTTGGTCATAGTTATATAATCACATCTATAAAATAAAATTTAATTTTTACCGAGACGTGAAGTAAACCGGCCGGGACACAGGGATTTTGTTTGAAAACTGGGACTGTTCTGGTCAAACTGGGACGTCTGGCAAGCCTATATATATACAAAAAAAAAATATTCTTGTCGACATTATCTGATTTTAACCTTTTTGAATAGTCAATTTAGATGCTAATATAAGGTTAAAAGAATAGGATATTAAAAATTCTTAGTAAAAATAACAAGCTGAGAAAAGTCTAGAATTTATCAAATAAATTATTATCTTGCCTACTATCAGACAAAATGAAAGTTCCACATGATGGATAAAAATATGTCTGAAGAGCTTCGTAATGAAACTCTGATATAAATTTTGAATATAATTTAGAAATCGCAGAAAAATTGGTAAAACGGGAAGAAGTGCCGTAGCGTTGATTAGAAAATGGAAAGCTCATAATAATGTGGGCGAAAAATGACTTGAATGTTTATAAAGGGCGTATGCCAAAGATAGGTGGAGTAAAACAAAGATTTGCAGTAGCAGCTGCACTGATTTTTGGCAAGAGTACAAAGGTAACTGAAAATTATCTTCTGTTTTTATGACAGAAAGTATGTACTTTAGTAAAAGTAAGCTAAAGTAGACAGAACCCGTCCTGCGAAATTTTTGAAGTAAAGCATGTAGTCTGAATATGTATACTTCATTCATTACTCATTTCACATATTTGACACATTTAGATTTTAGGTAATTATGCATATATATGTCAATCGCTGAAGCTGCCAACATTAATTACAATTAATGTGGGCCAAAAAATAATAAAAAATAATAATAAAAAAATGCAAAATTTATTCAATAAAAGGAAATCAAATCTTATTCAAACGCTTGATGCCCAAATATATTGAGTACTGCATTTTAGTTTTCAATCTTACTTTAGCTATTTTGGCGAAAATTCATCAGTGCAAAATAAAATTTTTAAATGAATTATTGAAATCTTTCTTCATAATGTACTGCATTACAGGACGTTTTGAAATAAATATCATAATTTCCATTATATATTAAAATTTTTAAATAAAGAAGGGTGCGAGAATCATGAATTCCTATGAACTTGTTACTGTAAACTAAATCTCATGAATCAACTTCAGTTTCAGATTCTTGTTTCAGAATTAGCATTATGATGCTTCGATTGAATTTACTTAAATACGAGTAGAGAAGAAAACAGATAGCAAAAAGAGATACTAGTATTAAGTATACATAGACATTATGCACAAAGCGAGGAAGTAGATACTGCGTTTGAATTTTGTCATAAATGAAATGAATATATAAATTGTATATAACTATAAATATTATATATTACGAATGAATATATATTACTGTAAATAAAATTATATTACGAAAGAAATATTTTAAATGATAATAAATGAAAACAATGAGTACGAATAAATAATTCACAGCTAAAATATATTATATATCACGTAATAATATAATATAATATTATATATATAATTATATGATATAATATTATATATCACAAACTTTAATTTCAATCCTAATTAGCCTGTCTGTTTTTAAGACAAATTATTCTGACAAGCACATGAACATTAGCCCAAAAAGGGACATTAGTCCCGAATGGGATATTAATCTCTAAATGGCATTTTACATTGAATCACTATAAACGGCGTATCACTTTTCAGATTGTTGCCACCAAATATTATCGCCCTGTATTATATTTAAAAAAAATCTGAGAATGAAGAATCTGAAAGAATATTAAGTAGTACTGTGCCTTTCGCGCCTCTATGTACACTGCGGAAAAAAAAATGGGGGGGACAGTTCTATATCTCCCGTTCTACTGGGCCGATTTACGAAATTCAAATTGCGTTTTTCATGTTTCGAAAGCGCGACTTATATGTATTATCAAAATCGAACTTTTTCTGAAATGACATGCCAATGTTTTTCCATATTTCAATTCTGTGACTCAAATTATGCCAAACTTCCAAGTTTTGAAAAAACCGCAGAAATAGTTTTCAAAAAATTAGCTCTCAAAATTTTAGCTCCTCAATGTTAATTCAATTTGGTATGTATTTATTGATATCTCTTTTTTTTATTACACTTACTTGATTCTTCTTACACAGTTCGAAATTTAGTTTCATTCCAAATAAAATTCGCCCAATTTTTATTATTTATTTTGGAAATTTGTATTTTTAAGTAATTTTTATAAATTTTTCGAAAACAAAATTTGAATTAAACCCATAAAAGTTTTACAATCATCTTAAAGTAGGTGTATTTCTAAGCATACCTGCAAAAAATTAGAGCTTTTTATTCAAAATTTCCGAAGATATAAGTGAATTTATATATTGGCGTGTTATGAAATTTAACATACTTATTGAAAGCGATAATAACGAAAATGTGGTTTACGCGCTTTGTTAAAACTATTTGAAAGTAGAATGATGGTGACTTTTTTTCCTCTCATCCACAACGTAAAAAGGTAGGAACGATGTGACTTTTTTTTCCTCCTCTGCACAATAGAAGGGAAGGAAAATTGGTTGCCACGTGTTAAGAAGTTCGCCAAGTGAATTATTCTTGGCTCAAACTAAAAACAATTCGCCAATTTTTGAATTTCTCCGTAAATTTCGGACCAAATTTTGGTTATAAAATTTAATATTTAAGCATAATTTGAGTCGTAGAATCGAAATACGAAAAAAAATTGGTATGTTATTTCAGAAAACGTCCGATTTTGTGTCAAAATACCTATATTAGAACAAAGCTATATATAAATCTAATATATATCCTAAGCCACACTTTCGAGACATGGAAAACGCAGTTTGAATTTCGTCAATTGGCCCAGTAGAACGGGAGCTATAAAACTGTCCCATTTTTTTTTGCAGTGTACCTGTGCATTCCCATCTATATTCATGCGTATTAATAAGCATGTATGACTTTTTGTGCTTTAAGTGATTATGTGTATGTACCTGTTTTATGTGTTGTGTGTTTATGTAGTTTGCGCTTTGTGCCTTGCGTATTATTTGTTTATGTGTTTTTATGTGTATGTCGTTTTGCATTTCTTACCATCTGTAACACCACAGCTTGCCTCTTCAACCTATGATGCGATCCTACTAACGCCCTTGTAAGGCCATGTACTTCCCTTTGACAACCGCAATAAACTCCTGGTGGAGCCTTGTGGGGCTCCAGGAAGCTATTGCTCTAGTTGAAGGAGGGTGGGGGACACATGCGTGTTTACCTCTGTTAGACACCAGCGTCCCCGTCCTCCGTAACCTACCTACCTACCTACCTAGAGCCATCAAATTTTGAATAACTTAGTCCTCCATCCGAACAGTTGATGTGATGAACTCAGGGAAAAAACATATATACGAACAGTTAACGCTGCATTGGAAATTTTAAATATATACGGCTATGCTGCTTTTAAAAGTTTTGTAATTTTCTCTAGAATTGTATATGCGGTAAGTACCAAGGAAATGATGCTTAATATACCAAGGAAATAAGCTAAAAAGACAAAACAAAATGGATTAGTGGGAGTGAGTGTAACAGCAGATTGGTAAACTTTGAGCTCAGCAAGAGCGTAAGAACCTTAACATATCCTTTTAGAGCCTGATTACCAACTAAGCACGCAGGGTCGCCATATACCGATAGAACTTAAAAGTCTCGCGGATCATCCTGTAAATACCCATAATACTAGTTTTTACTCATAAAAATAAGGACAGTCAGCATCGATAGCCCAAAAAGAATGCTGTGTCTATAGTCACGGCTACCTTAATTTAGTACTGAATTCTTCATAATGTTGCGTGCGTATAAGTTCGTAGTAGATTGATACACACAGAATTGATAATAGTTTGATAAAATTTATTTTACCACAAGGAACACTTAACAGTTCTGGAACTTTTCACAAAAATAGTCGTACAACTCTTCACAGTATCACAGAGTACAATCAGTAGTTACACTTTAAACTACTAAGAAGATAGACAAAATGCAACGCAAAGCGCACTTGGAAGCTCACACAGAGATATCTCAGTACTCCGAACTTACGATGAACTAAGCAGCTAACAACAACTGAGAAACTGATACTATCGCCTGTCTTATACAGGGTGTCTCAGGGTTATTGGAACAAACTTTAAGGGGAGCTAGAGGACATTACAAGGATTTAGATTTGCTGTAACCCATAGTCGGAAACGTGAGGGGAAAATAGAATGATAGGTACAAGAAACGAAGATACACAAAGACTGAGATCATCTGATATATTTATTGGTCAAAGATATTACTGGTTAGGTTACTGTAGTTAAGAGTCTCAAGGCTACTGTAGTTTAGAAGAAAGTCTTTTCTGTCGAATTGCATTTTATAACCTTCTTTCAATCGATGTCTTTTCACCTTCTTTAAATCGATGTCGTATAGCTCTGGGGTCGTTTCTGGTCTCTTATTTTCTCCGTCGCCAAGCTGATTTGCTCTCTTGAAAAATTGTGCATCACTCCAAACCGTGCTTAGAGAAGTTGGATGTACTCCTTAGACTATAAAGGGGCATCCATAAGGTGACCAAACAGGAGATCACAGGGCAGACGAAGTTCACGACCGAAGAACATCTGAGATGGGGAATAGCCGGTAATCTCGTCGATAACATTGCGATAGGCCAGTACAAACAGAGATAATCTCTTGTTTGATTCCTGGAAACCACCAGTGAGAGGTTATTAAGAATGATTCGATTAAACCTCTCTACCATGCCGTCTGGCTGAGGATGTAAAGGTGTCGTTAGAGTTTTGTCTATATCAATTAGCTTGTAGAGTACTTTACTTACAGATGATGCGAAATTTGTTCCTTGATCGGAATGTAATTGAAGGGACACTCCTAATTTGAAAATCCATTGCTGTATTATTACCTCTGCTACCGTGACAGCCTCTTGATCAGATGCCCTTCAGGCCACTTGAGGATGTAATCAATGACAACGAGGATCTATTTGTTGCTATCGGCAGTTCATGGCAGAAGTCCCTGGATGTAAAAGGCGATACGTTCAAAAGGCGCTCCTGCATTGTAATCTTACAGCTTCCCTCAGCTGCGTTTCTTTTGTCCTTTCCGACCAGCACAAGAATTGCAGATTGGCACCACGTTTGCACATGAGCCCTTGCATTACTCCAGAAGAAGCGCTCTCGAACTCTATGTAACGTCTTCATTACTGCAAAGTGGCTTCTTGTATGAATTGTCGCCTTCCATGGAACTTCATTAATATATTCCATAACGAGAGGGCATTACTGCGTCACTCATTGCAGAAATTTGGCATGCTTTAAAATGGTGCTCCTCAATATCTGGCAACCTCCACTCCGCAAGATATCCACTAGTTTCTTTCCTGCTGCCTTGTTAGAGAACCTATTTTACGTGGCATGTTGTATTATACAGTTACTTCGTAAGTGGCCTTCAGCACTGCAGTTCCAGCACTTAAACTTGTCGCTGCTATTCCGTCTCAAGGCATTGACTTGCTTGGTCAAATCGTATAGACGAGCAAGTCAGTTCATTATACTGACTCCTGGATTTGAGCAGCTCTGATTGGGTAGCGATCTCTGAGAGTTGCTTACTGTGCTGCCTCGAATTTCTTGGCATACACTAAAGCGCTTTTTAAATTTTGACATTCGCCATTCTCAGGGTTTTCTTTATCTAAAAATCCCGGATACCATCAATGAAGTACTGAAAAGTATTTACCTTGTTTCTGTTGCGCAGTCCGGAAAAGTGAGATGAGACAGCTTTCAACATCCGTGGCAAACTCCTGGAGTGTTTCTTCTGTGGGCTTCTGTTGGCGAGATTTTAATTGACGTCTACTACAGTCTTTTAAACAATTCTTCGCAATGCACCGTAAATAGCTTCGAAGTATAGTCTCCGGTTTCATGATAAGTTTAAAGGATATTTGCTGCGTCTGCTCTTAATTAAGCGGCGGGATGGCAGGCTTTAACTTCGTAATCCCATCCACTTGCGTTTGCGGCTGTCGAGAACTGCGTGTTGGGTACTGGCCAGAAGGTCTTTCCATAATATGCGGATAGTTTTAGGGAGTGTCGGACAACATATGTTTGAATTTAAAGGCGTTAGAATTGTGACCATCTGTCATAAGGAATTTCTTTAAACATTCAATTTCCTTGGCCTTTCCAGCATAAACCCTATCATCAGTTTGTTGTTCGATTTTTTCGTTCCATGGCAGAAACTCTTTCTTCAATTTGTTATTACACAGCAGAGACTCTTTCTTGAATTTCTCCACGTTGTGTTCAATAGTGTCGATTCTGCCTTCCATAACCTCGAATTTGCTTTCAATTATGGCAGCAATTTCTCTTTTCATTTCTTCTTGACCAGCTTCAATCTTTTCTTGGCCCGCTTTCATCTCTTCTTTAAATGCAGCAAAGACTGCCACCAGCTATCTTAATCTCTCATCTGTCGCTTTTGTCACTCGCATTCAACTCCTCTGCTGATACCAAATATTGTTTCTAGCGTACAGTCTCGTAAAATATTGAATGCACAGAGAATTGATGATAGCTTGATAAAATTTATTTTGCCAAAAGAAACATTTAACAGTTCTGCAACTTTCCACAAAAATAGTCGTGCAAGTCTTCACAGTATTATAGAGTACAATCAGTAGTTAGACTTCAAATTACTAAGAACGATAGACACAATGCGATTCAAAGAGTATCTAAAGAGGATACGCACACAGACATATCTCAATACTCGCAACTTACGCTAAACTAAACAGTTAACAACAGAGAAATGATGCTCTCTCCGATCTTATATACACTCATGTCCATAAATTAAGGATAATTCGGTGTCACGCAGAAATCGAACTCTAAAATAAATATATCACCTGTAAAATCACTACACACATCTTCAAGAATCATATGCAAATTTCAGGAAGTAAACAGATGACACCGATGTTACGTCACAATGACGAGAGTGTAAGAGAGTGATATATAAGGAATACAGGCAAAGATGTAAAATTATTCCTAGATGCATGATAAGTATTTCAGTGCAATAACCGAATAGTTATGACACAAAGGACGCATTTGGATGATTTTTTACGTGGTAGAATTATCGGCCGTCTGGCATGTGGTACCCAACGGGAAGTATCAGACTAACTTGGACTTTCCCAGAGTGTCATCTCCAGGCTTTGGCAACGATTCCAAGATGATGGTAATGTGAGTAGACGTTACAGCACAGGTCGCCCCAGAGTGACAACGCCGAATGAGGACCGCTATTTGGCAGTTACTGCCAAAAGAAACAGGCGGAGCACAGCCTCAGACCTGTCTCGTCAGCTCTCTTCGGCCACTGGTACGACAATTTCAAGGCAGATGGTGTACAGATGCTTAGGGCAGATTGGTCTATATGCTCGTAGACCTGTCAGATGCGTTCCACTTACTGCAACTCATTGTCGCCTGCGGTTAGCCTGGAATAGAGAGGATGCATTGTGGACACCGCAACATTGGGCTTGTGTGATGTTTTCCGACGAGTCCAGGTTTAGCTTGCAGTCTGATTCTCACCGGACTTTCATATGGAGAGCTCCAGGTACCCGTTACCACCAAGACCACATCACTGAACGACACCGTTACGGTGGTGCAGGAGTGCTCGTTTGGGGTGGAATTATTCTGGGTTTCAGAACTGACTTGCATGTTCAAATTGGAACCATGACAAGCCAAATCTATTGGAACGTCATTCTGGAACAACATGTACGTTTGTTTCGAGGTGCCATGAGCGCACAATTTGTGTTTATGGATGACAACGCCAGTCCTCACTGTGCAAACATCGCAAGCGAATGCCTTCAATCGGAGGATATCACCCGTATGAACTGCCCAGCATTCTCACCGGACTTGAATCCAGTAGAGCACGTGTGGGAGATGCTTGGCTGACGAGTTGCAGCCCGTCAACCTCCTCCTACATGTCTACCGGAACTTCGGAGAGCATTTGCTTTTTGAGTGGTGTAATATCTCCCAAGATCAGATCGATAATTTGATACTCAGCATGCCTAGGCGTTGCACGGACTGTATTGCATCGTCTGGGAGACATACAATGTATTAACAATCATACTAACCATGTACTATTGGTTTTTTGTAAATAGGTTTCTTTTTGTAATTTGCTCCAAGGAGAAAAAATCGCTAATTTTTTTAATAATATCAAACATATAGCATCTTTTTTTGCTCTTTACCTTTTGTTTAATAAATAAGCTTTACAAATAAGTCAAATTTGTTTTTCTTTTAACTCTTCTTTTGCCTGATTTTGCATTATCTTTATTTATGGACATGAGTGTAGTTTTCCGCTCGGCCGCCGAGATATTTCTAGTGCGTTCTGCTTCTCAAAATTGCTGGAAGGTATACGAGGGCCGGGCTGTTACAGTTGCAATGAAATCAATTACAGTTTTTCAGTTACAATACCTATTACAGTGATACAGCAACCGGACCAAAATGTCGCCAAATAATCGTCTGGTTTGGCGACTTTTGGTGAATTCTGAAAAAATTCTTATTCATTTTAAATGGCAGATATAAATCATTAATTTGTGTAGATATTCTAAGAGTCCTTTAGCAACCGTGAAAGAGAATGGTATTTAAATCAATGACGAGTTAGAATACACTAAGCGTTCCTTTTTTGATTGACATAAACAGTGCCAATAATGTTATTGTGTTAACAAAATTTCCTGCTTAACCCTCCTGAAAAATCTTTGAAATAAGAAGTGCTTCACTTATCATACAGTGTATTAAACTGAGGTTAATACACTGTAATCAATAAATCAACATGTTTATTGATGCCTATTCAAATGTTGCAAACTTAAATACAAATATCTTAAGAAAACTTTCAGATTAATCAACAATATGATTTTTAAAATATGACTACAATATATTTATGGAGCTCAAGTGTTAATATATGATTGAAAAATTTGTTTACCTTTAACGATAATGAAACTTTGATGATTGAAGTCTGTTATGAAACATTTACTTAACAGGAAATCGTAAAACTCTTTTCTGAAAGAAACTTGAAGTAATCTAACATTAGTAAAAGCAATATTTTTTCTGTGCTTTTCCGTACCTTTCTTTTTAACAGTAATATAAGCAACTTTATCATCTGAATACACATATACATCTGAATAAAATTTGCACTCTACAAATTTAAAGTGTTGAAGAAAAATTCTAGAAACTGTAACTACTGAAACCTCACGAAAGATATTTACTAAGTTTCGAGAAATATGATGTAATACTTATGGTATGACGAAATGTAGTGAAATATTTTCATCATCCTCTGGAAACATATAAGCGAAAACACACTCAACTGATGTTAATGTTCGATTTTAGAGCAGTTATTAAATGTTCCATATCAATACTATCTGTTAATATTGAAAACAGGAAAATAGTTCGACAATTGAGGTTTTGACAAAAGTGTAAGGTAAACAAATATCCATGAACGTATGGCTACAGTTCATGCTGTTACAACACCTTCCTATGATACCATCAGAAAATGGGCTGCCATGCTTAGACAGCAGACAGCATTACTCAAAGATGCCCTCAGACCAAGCCTGATGGTGGATGTAATCCTTGGAGAAAGATTTCTAGAGTAATCGGCGTTAGTAAAGGGTAAGTGAAAAAAACTGCGAAGACTAGGAAAACTGGGGCATGAAAAACTGGGAAGCCAAAGGTTTGCTTCTGTTGGAAACCCAAAATATTGCCATTACGGATAAACAAACCTTCGGATCGAATGTTCTTAAGAACTACTCTTCATGATAAACTCTGATCAAATTTTTTATTCACGGCTAGTGGTAGAAGACGAAATATTACTTCACCAATGTTACCCACGAAAAAAAAAAGAAGCATTGTATGGAAATACAAAGGATTTTCTCGACCTGAATTTCAGAATCCAAAAACCTGGTGGGAAGATTTAAGCACCTTTTTTTTGGAAGAAAATGGGATCTCTGCTTACTGATTCATGTACACTTAATACTACGTCAATAAATGTTTATTATGCTAACATGATGACTAAATTCCAATAAAGCATAAAGTAAAACGTTATCGCAGACTAGGGAGAAAAGTGTTTTTGCACGGCAACGTTTTATCGAAAATTCAAATTTCTCGAATTGCTATTCAGAAAGCTTCATCATTTCACTTCTTTCTCACCCATTGCATTCCGACATTTCGGGCCCCAACTGACTTTGTTGTTGTTGTTACAGAGCTGAAGCAGCATTTGCATTATTCACGATACAATGACGAATTGATTTGAAGTATTCCTTTCAGGTATGATTTGAAGGCCATGACGAAACACTCCCCCTCCCTTTGCTGGTGTCGGATGCTTAACGAATCGCTGTGTTAAGTGCTTTAAATTAAACTATGTATGAAACTGAAGAGAAACTACGTAGGAAACTGTGAAAGTAATCTTAAACATCTATAAGGTATTTCTTCTGCCTTCGTGGTGTAGCGGTCAACATGCTCGGCGCGTATTCAAAAGATCCGTGGTTCGAGTCCCGGCGAGGGGCATTGCTCATTTTTCACGTCTCTCAGCATCAAGAAACATAACTCTACAGTGGAGACCGAATTAAAAAAGGTGGTGGATGATGATTCTCCACCCCCAGGATTTGGCGATTGGGTCCCCTAGTTTCCAGTCGCCCTTTAAAAGGGGGGTATATAAGGTATTTCTCCCACCTTCTTAGCCTGCCTTCATGGTGCAGTGGTCAGCACCCTCGGCGCGTATTTGAGGTGTCCGGGAGCACTGCTCATTTTCCCCCTCTCCTATTTTAAAACAAAATTAAAACTAAAATAAAAAACCTATTGTCTCTACATATCTATCTTGTAAAAATTTGTTGGACTTAAAACTTATTGAACGTACCTCGTGTAACTCATTTTTGTTCCTTACAAACATATTTTTTGCACTGAAGGTTTGTAAAAATTACTGGTTATCTGATTACTACCTCTGAGGTAAAAAGAAATTTTTTAAAATTTTGTGATAGGTATCTTCGGTGTTTCTTATAAATAAAAATGTTACAAATTATGATTAAAATTTAACCTGTGTAGAAAGGTCCCTAAAAATAGTTTTATTAAATACTTGCCGCTTTTTATATTTGCATCGTATCTTCGGAATTTGCTTGTTGATGAAGCCTGTTCAAAGCATCTCTTGATAAAAAGTTTATAATTTTATTTCATATTAGTTACGATCGGCTTTAGACACAGAACTAAAAATAAGTGATCAATTCTATTCTTTCCATAAATCCATAACATCAGTACCACTAGTTTTTTCAGTAATTCTTTTCTTTAATTTTTGCTCTTGTGCTGGTTTCAGTCTAGTTTCCCATTCAAATAGGCTGCTTCTTCTCATCAAATCACGAACATTGATTGGCGGTCTTTTTTGCCCATAATGAGAATCAACTGCACTCTCTGCCCAAGAAATCAGACCAGCTGGTAGCTTTGCGTCGGATAGTTCTTGAGGCGTTATTTTCAGAGCATCTTTCCAGAGCGCAAATGTATCTTGTCTCATAAAGTCAAAGCTACTGTAATGTAATATGTTTTCTAATATGGTGGAATTCTCTTTCAGTAGTTTAGCATATTTTGTTCCTAAAAAATTGGCAATTTGTAATACAGCTCCCTTGGTATCGTCTTTTAGTTGTTCATATGTAATGAAAAATATGTTTCCATCATTTTTATGCTCATACCATGACAGTAAATGATCGAAATAGTCATTGTAATCTGTTTCTCCTCGAATAAAAATTTTAAAAAAGTCATCAAAAGACCCATCAGTGAAACCGTAAGCTGGAAACATTTTAGTATGATGGTAAAGTGAAATGCAACAGTCCTTTGGATGTCTTGCAACATAGATATATTTCGCGTGTTTAGCATATGGAATCATATCAAACGGCAAATGGGAACGGATTGGGGATGGTCGAGGCATTTTTTCAACAATTTCAGCTCCTAACATCTCTAAATAAGGTGTACAGGAGAAATATTCCTCTGCGTTTTCTGGCAGTTGACCTTCGTGAAGGATTAGCAATACAATCTGCATCATCCATGTAGTTCCACATTTTGGATACGTTACAACGAAGACATCATATGGCCGAGGTTGATAGTTTAGCGCAGATCGAATTGCATTTGGTTCGAATCCTTCTGCAAAACGGAGTCCTTCAACTGTTATATAACGCGGGGTGGACTTTGAAGACATCGTCCGGAAATAAAATTAATGCATCGGATACCTAAAATGATAAAGAAATATTAAAACCATATAGTCAACATTACTGCTATCTAGTATCATAATATTTCAAGAATATCATCAGAAGTTTTTATAAGATTTAGCAGGCATTTAATACAAAAGTCGAATTCTACAAAACGTTTTAAAGTGTTCAAAATGTAACTGCACCAACCTCCCCTTTTTTTCCGAAAGGGGACATAAACTTTGTTTTTATAATAAATGTTTTATTTTGTTTAAGAAAACTGACTAAAAACTGTATTTTTCTGATTTCTCCTTAATCAGGAATTTCTTTCTGTTTGTATATTTTTTAAAAAATTATTCATTCAAGCAAATATTCCGATCATTTATATTTATATATATTAAGTCAATGTCTATGTATTTCTCTTGATCATGCATGATAAATATTTGTTTATAGTGCGGAAGGAAAAGATATAGTTATTTTTAAAACTGGATTACGGAAAAAAGAAAACTGGATTACGGAAAAACTTCTTTTTTCCGTAATCCAGTTTTAAAAATAACTATATCTTCAAGAAATTTACTTAGGTAAGAAACGAAAAAGGGTATCTGTTTCGAGCTGTGTACCTTTGTAGACTTGTATTTATGTTAAATGTAAGTAAATTGCGAAACTTCTCATATTGGTTGCAATATCCGGAAAAAATTTCTAAAGAAATAAGAATATTTACTTAAAATATACATGAAAGTCAAGCATAATCAATCAGGAAATGATCTTTTGTAATGTGAGCAAAGGAAATAACTGCATGCAAAGCAAAAAATACTAAAGTTTATCTCGAATAACTTATGCTCACCTTTCGAAATTAACATAAGTTTTGATTTTTACAAGCGTTACAGTGCCTTTCAAGCTGCAAACAAAAATGTTAAAGAAAAGGTAGAGATTCCTTTTTTGTAGTAAAATAAACAAATTCAAAGCAAATACGTCATTCATTTTCTGTTATATTTTTTAATTCTTTTATAAATGCGCCCTTTTCTGGATATAAATATATAAGTTAAAATGGTTCATATTATTTCACGCTTTTTATTTCCTTTGTTTCATTTTATTATTATTTAGTGAGTGATTTTCTGAAAACTTTCCCGGGAGTGATTACCTTGTCGTGGTCGGGGAAAAGTGCGTATCAATGTCTTACGCAAGAGGCAAATTTCATTCCATGACAGCACGCATTTTCCGGTGACCAAACCAGAATACCAGTGGATGGTGGATGAGGAACATGAAAATGATATAAATCTTTCTGCTGGTTCGGAAGTCACAGATGCATGCATAATATACGGACAATATTTCGTATTTTCCAAGTGATCATTCGCAAGAACTCGATAGCCTATTGGGAAATCCTTCTGGAAAACTGAATAAGACAGTTGGAAATAGAATAGGATGTATCTTTCGAAAATTCCAAAAAGTTATTATAAATGCTGTTATAGAGAAAAGTGAGTTAAGAGAAAGTTTGAATGAAAGAGAAACAGTGCAAATATTATTGAAAGGGGAAAAATATGAGTTTTGCTGACAGAATTCCATAAAGATCTCGATCGAAAGTTGTAAATAAATAAGAGACATAATTTGTAACTTTGGTTTATCCAAAAAATAAATAAATAGGTAAATAAAATCTGAGAGGTTTCAGATTTTAACAGTCGCCCAAAAGAGTTTGTTAAGGTTTTTTACGCTCTCGCTGAGATCGCAGTCTACCAATCTGCTGTTACACTCAATCCTACTAACCCATATTTTTATTTTATTGTATTATTATTATTATTTTAGCTTTATTATCAAGTATCAGTTTCTTCGCACGTGAGCCATATATACTTCAAAGCAAAATTGCAAAAATATTAAAAGCAGTATAGCAGTATACGTTTAGAATTTCCGATGCAGCCTTAAGTGTTGGCATACACTTTTTTTCAGTCTTTTTCAGTCAGTTTCAGCCTTCTTCAGTTACAAATATTAATGTTCAGTTTTTTTACTAAACTTGAGCTTTTTTACTAAACTTTACAAAACTGTTTTTGTCTTTTTATTATTAACGTTTTGCATGTTTACGTTGTTTATTAAATATCACGTTCTTGGCTTGTACGCCACGTAAAATTCAATTCAACAACAAAACCACAAAATATTAAAAACACCATACCTTTAGAATTTCCGATAGACAATTTCGAGCGCTGGAGATAAAAAATGTTTTATTTCCTACAGTGTTGCTTTGCAATCGTTGAGTTTGTTACTCAAAAATTCGTTAAAGTTTTACAAAATATGAAAAATATTAAAACAAATTCGAAATTCAAAATTCCGGCTTTAATGTGCCCATGTTGGGGTGGAAGACTACGTTATTTAAAATTTGTTGGCTCTAGACACCATTGGTTTTTCGCAATGTGAGAAACATGCATGCATTCATGCAGTTTCTTAATTATTTAATTTCTCTAAATATAATACAGGGCGATAATATTTGGTGGCAACAGTTTGAAAAGTGATACGCCATTTATAATGAAAAATGGAGGATTTCTAATTAACGTCATAGAGAGGGATGATCTTACAACTATTGAAACTGAAATTACAGAAAACGAAAATTTGAAGACCAGTTAAAAATTAAAGACCTAAGAAAAAAAATCCAAAAGTTATTGTATATAAGAACGGTTTATCTTTGTCTATAGTGATATGAAGATCTTGTACAGTCGCAGAATGTTTTGATGGAAAATGCGAATATTGGATGCGCGGAGATAAAGTCACCGGGAAAAAAAGGTAGCGGAAAGAAGAGCACCGGAAAACAAGGAAACAAAAAGAAGGAAACCAGAAAAAAAGGGATGTTTGAAATCTCGCTAATAATATCGCCAGGAACAAAGACTATTGTTTTTGCTATTTTACAACAAATTAATTAATAACTTGCCATTTTTTTCCTCCTGAGACCTAACAGTGGCTCACATTGCTTTTTCGACACTTGTATTTTTGAAAGTTATTTGCGTAAATCTCATATTAAATATTGTAACATAGACTGTAAATTTTTACCTAGTGTATTATTACTTTTCCTCTGCTTTAAGCCTTTTCTGTTGCGAAATAAATATCACCAAAATATTCCGAGTAATAAAATAATTTATTCCAAAAGTTATAATCAATAACTCACATAATAGTTCAGACACTCGAAAGTTTTGTTGTGGTGTTTTAGAAGACGATTTTCCTCATCATAATTTTTGTTTTAAATGAAAACAAACTTAAGAATTATCATCTGCATTTGGAAGTGATTACTTATTTAGAAAATGTATTAATAATTTCATATTTGAAATAAACATGGCAAGATATTACAAAAAAACGGCAAATTCTGTTAGAAATTAATTTAAGAATATTTAAATTTAATTTAATGATAAAACTCTCTTTAATAAATTTAAATTCATTTTAATGATTGTACTAAAATATCACTGATGTAAAGTCTTTAATTATTTTTTACGTCATTAAAACGACGAAAACCACATGGAAGTGTTCAAAATGCTTTGAAATATGGAACACATTCGTAGATAACAGGAAGGAATCGAAGATTTATCCTAAGAAAAATAAAGCAAAACTTCAAAATTAATGCTCTAACACTTATAGGACATTGAGAAAAACAGTTTTCAATAAAACTTAACCCTGAAAACTGTTAGAAGAGACTTCAGAGCAAATGGATACAATAGGCGATCAGCAAAAAGAAAATGCTTCGTCATAGAGCAAAAAAGGAAATATTTTTAGCGTATGCAAAATCCATTATAGGTAAACATTTATCATACGTTTTTAAATGAGTTAAAATTTAATACATATGGATCCGATGGACGATTTATTGTGGTGAGAAAACCGAATAAAATCTTGAACACGAAAAACCTGTTACCTATTACTGAGGAGACATTTCGCTGCCTCCAGGATCGGAAAACTTATTTTTACAGAAAATAATATGTATCAGCATAAATCTAAAAATATTCTTAATGAAAACTTGAAAGAATCTGCTAGAAATTTGAAATGCAAAATGCATTGAAGCTCATTTAGGGTAACGATCCTAATTTATACAGCCCTAAATATTCGCTTGTGGTTATTATATTGTAGCGTACCTAGCTTTTATTCTCTCAAATTAAGTGACGAGGAACCTAGTGAACAGCTAAGCGAATAATGGCGAAGTCCAAGAACAGAAACGGAAAATCAAGAAGGGTTAATTACCCTTTATTTGCTCAAAATAAGATTAGCAATCTCCCCTTTTCCTTGGGCGTACAATAAAGCCTCCACTTGAGCTTAAACTCATAATATGAGAAATAAGAACTAGCTAATCACTAACTAAAGAGATTTAGCAGAAGCGAACAGAGTTCTAAAGTAGCTGGCCTGTAATATTAAATTAGCAAGCGAACTATCAAAAGTGACGTAATACGGCAGTAACAGCTTAAAGCAGCGGTTTTCAAACTGTGCGACTCGCTCCCTTTGCTCTACGGGGGGGGGCGAGCACATCGAAAAGTCGGACAAAAAAGATTATTTAAAAAGCTATTAATTTACTGAAAGGAAGCAAAACAAAATACATTCTGACATAATAAAAAATAAAAATAAACATTTACATTAATGCAATGTACTTATGAATGTAACAGTACTGCATAATATTGTAAGGATCTAAAGTTTAACTAATGTTTATTTTATTTTAAAACTTTACTATCATCTCTTAATTTCCACTTCCGGCCAGAATTAACGCGTGAATATGTTTATGTAAATTGTACTTGCTAACGCTTAAGTATTTAAGTTGTGGCTTTTTGCCAAGTAGTAGAAGGAAGGAGAGAGAGCTAGCTCTCTTGCTACGAGTCTTCACGCGAGCATGCCATCAGTTACTGTCCGCCTTTAAGGCCAAAAGTTTAACCCTCTTGAAAGTTAAAGACGTGTTGTAGTTTTCCGCAGTTTGCGTACTACAGACGTAGTAATTTAAAAGGCCAGTACTACTACTGCTAGTCACCTGTGTAAAATATTAAAAGTTAGCTCTTATTTAAATTTTAGTTAGTTAGTAGTCATATATTCTTTTACGTTTAGACCACAAGTGGTTGGTCTTTGTATCCCGAAGTATGGGAACGTTTGTAAAATCGATAAGCAAATAAAGGGGAATTCTAACCCTTGTTACCTTTGTTGTATCTTCTACACGCACGAACATAGCTTTTAGTAAGCTCCCTGTTCCTACTCTGGACTCCCGTTATGTTTGCAAAATCAACTAGAAGTCCTGATAATGTATTTGATAATTAATTTATCAATCCTAAATCAAGAACAAGTTTAATAATTACAAGTGACTCCTATGGGTTTATCTTGCAGAGCCGAAGTTTTTCAAAGGAAAGTTTAATGTTGCAAATTGACGCTTTAAGTTCTTTTTCTATATTTAATTGAGATCTATATTTTGTTTTCAGAGTAGCCACAGCAGAAAATCCGGTTTCACAAAGGTAAGATGTTGGAAATGGTTATAGTATACGAAATACTTTCGTTTTCAGTGCAGAAAATTCATCATCTAGCCCTGCCCAAAATTCAAAGAGAGATTTATTACTAAACTGCATTTTGATTTCGCCACTTGACGTGAAATCTGTGAAGATTTCTCCTTCGGCACTTGAGAGCCCTTCTGGAGTATTTTGAAATGAATTCCTAACCCACTCGTAATTTGCTCTATCAAACTGTAGTCAGTGAAAATACTTTTTAAAATTTTTTGCCAGCATGGCTAAATGATTTTCAATGGTTTCAAAAAGAACTTTCACATGTTGTTCTTCAGCCTTTTAAATTTATCCACAATTTCAAACATTTCTAGGTTTTTTTGCTTTACCTTTCAGCTTCATAATTCCAATTTTCTATAAAAAGCATTAATTTTATCACTCGTCTCCAATATATACGTATTTGCTACTTGGAGTTGAAGATCCAAGGTTTCACGAAGTTTCGAGAATAAATCGACCAAGTAGCTCAATTTCATCACAAATAAACCATCTCGAAACTTTGCAGCTTCATGTCAGTTTTCCTCTTCTAGAAAACACATTGCAAAACTTTACTACGCGATAACCATCTTACCTCACAATAAAATAGAACGATGAATGTACTCCACCCATGTCTTTACAAAGTACAGAGAAGATTCTTGATTTTGGGGGTCTCATTTTTATATAACTTACTACTGTCACAATTGTCGTTGGCGCAATATTGAGACTATTTCTATGTCATTAATTTCTTTGGAAGCCAGAGCTTCTCTGTGGATCATGCAATTTGTCCAGATGCACAGTGGAGAATTTTGCTTCACAAATGCTTGTATACTTTAGAATCTTCCAGACATTGTACGAGCACCAATGGTGCATATTCCGAAGTAATTTTCCCACTCCATGTTTGCCTCGTTTATAAAATCATTTAAAACATTAAATAATGCTAGTGTTGTTGCTTTGAGTTTTATTGGTTTACAAAAACGTAGTTCTTCTACTGCTGACATACCATCAGAAAATCGAACATATGCTATGAAATAGCATCTTTATTCTTATCTATTGCTTCATCAAGCTGAATTGAAAACGATTTGTCCCGCAACTTCCCGAAAAGCTGCTGCTGTACATCTTCAGCTATATCATCGATTCGACGGGCAACAGTGTCATTTGATAGAGGTAGACTGCAAATCTTTAGCAAAATTATCTCCAAACATTGTTCCTAAGATCTCAGTTGCAGCTCGCAAATTAAGTTTTTCGCCAATGGTGTGAAGCTTTTTACATCTGGTTATTTCATGTGAGACTTTGTAAGAAGCTTTTTCATTCCCAGACAAAGTTTTTAAAAAAATATGTTTTTGCTTTTCATATGATTTTAATTTTAACTGAAAAATTAAATTAATAAATAAATTCTCGGGGTTTGTTAACGTACTCACCATGAAGTGTTTAAAAATGCCGTTTATTAGGTTTCATATTGTCTGCTGCCAATATTTGTGAGCAAATAACACACAGGCTCCTTTCGTCTTCATTTACTTTAATAGTGGTAAACCCCAAATTTAAGTATTCTTGAGAATATCTTCTTGATTTAATTTAGTTAGATTCCACGCTCGCCTATGCACTTGTTGATGCTTTATTATCGTCTAATGTTCGCTTACGACCTAAAAATTTATCTATGATTCTATTTAAATCTACTGCCGTTATTTAATACTGTGAATTGCAATTAACGCCCAAATTACAAAATGCAAAATTAAGATAGGTTCGGTAGCGCGATTCGATTGCGACTGACTGGAATTGCACGATGCAGCATTTATACCCGTTTCGCTCAGACGTTCCATAGGTTGCGCGGATGTCCGCGAGAATGCCGAATGTGATAGACGTAAGACAGAGAGCATCAAAGACTAGCCTATTTTTCTATTGACATTTGTACGTTTAGAAATGGATGATTCAGGAAATAAATATTTAATTTAATTAAAATTTATTTTGCAAGCTGTTCCAGTTTAAAAATTAGAAAGGAAAAGTAGCATAATACATATGAGAGATCAGCATTAAGCCAAGGTCGTCAGTAGGAGGAAGTGACATCACAGAAAGGGGCGTGTCCGCTGCCATCTTGGAATCATGTGACAACCAAACGTGACGTAGATGTGTTTGAAGGACATTTTTATTTTTTGTGGCAACGACAACATTTTATCAAAGTTTTGTTTTTGCAGCAACGTACGCTGAACCACATGTTTAAGATGACAACAATTTTAATTAATTTTCTTTTAATATTTTTAATTACTTAATCTGTCAAGTTTTTTATCTGAGCATCTGATTATTTAGTCTGAACTTATTTTTAAGTGATTCTATTATTTATTTTAATAGCAATAACATTCCCATTAATTTTAAAAGGCTGGGATTCGAACTTGCCACTTGTTGCATGGCAGATGCGCATGATACCACAAAGCCACGGTTTGTCCTTTGGCCTTGTCTACCACAAGCCACGGTTTGTCCTTTGGCCTTGTCTACCACAAAGCCACGGTTTGTCCGCTGACCTTCTCTACCAGGGAAAAAAAAAGAACGTGATGGTACTAGACTGAAGGATTGCGCATGCATAAGACTATTCTGATGTACTCAAACCGCGTCACACCTTTGTGCATCGGCGCGACGATTGAACACATTCTTATAAAAAACGGCTCACACTTTCAAAGAAGCATTGTTAATTAAGTTCTGCTTATTTACTTATTTATGCTACAGACCGAATATATGAATATACTCAGAGTACTCCTTTTATTCAGCAGAAGGATTCATTTATATTAATTAACAAAGATTTTATTATTAACTCTTCACAAAAAATTCTTTAGATACTTTTGTACACATCCTTCCTTAAATCAATAAACATAAGCTAAAACGTGATTTTCGTCATGTTAAAGCATTACACGATTCTTAACTTGATACCATCATCTACCATAAAGCCTCTTACCACTACAAATTTAAATTGCTTTCACTTTTTTAACTAGATACACGGAATTACTTTTAACTATACAAAAAAATTTCCACACTCGAACGTATTATTTAAATTCAAGTTATAGCCAGATCTGCGAAGGACAACTCAAAACAAAGTCTGAAAATGCACATAGAATTCATGTTCGATCATAGAAATGGAAACTTGTCCCCTTTTTACAATTTGGAATAGGTTTTTCAAAATTATTTTTTATGAGTCTCAAAGAATTTTAGCATATTCATCCTAACTTGAGCTAAAAGATAAGCATTTCGCATTGACATTAATTTATTTAAATCTAAACTCTTACAGTTTTTGAGAATATTTGACATTTAATTTATCATATTTAGAAAATAAAATTCTTAGGTAACATCATACATAATAGGAAATATTGTAATGAATTCCAGATAATAATCCAATACTAGCGGGCTGCGGCCAAAGCAAAATTTATAAGTTCTATATACACCTAAAAAGAAAATGCACAAAAACATTTCTGTATGAATGAAATCAGTTCATTCTTTCCAAGCAAACGTAGAGATTAGAACAGATAGAGTGAAACTTCTCCGTATGTCCCGTGCAATGAAAATGAAACTATGAAATGTCACAGTATGCAGATTTCGGAGGAGATAATGCCACAAACAAAAAAGCAAGTAGACAGACGCGCCCAGATTTTAATAGTATAGATAATGATTTACTTAATAGTTTTAACACGATCATTTTAACTTGAGATACGCTCTTTAATTTAACGTTACTTAACACTGAGACTTTACAGCCTTTTAGAGAACATTTCATATTTAATTTATCATCCCTTAACAAATAAAATTATACATAAGCATCATATGTAAGAACTAATATTGACATAAAGTTTATAAAGTATTTTCTACCTCCTTTCCAGCATGCCTTCATGGTGTAACGGTAGCAAACTCGGCGCGTATTCGAGCGGTCATGGTTCGAGTCCCGATGGGGGCATTGCCCATTTTTCACGTCTCCTGCTTCAAAACAATCTAATGATGCTACACCTGGCGCCGAAACTAAAAGGTGATGGACCATAACTCGTCACCACCAGGATTTGGAAATAGGGTCCCTAATTCGCAGTCGTCCTTTACAAGGCAGAGTAAATAAGGTATTTTTTCCTTCCTTTCCACATGCTTCGCTGTGTAGTAGGGAGCATGCACGACGTGCATTCGAGACGTCCAGGGTTCGAGTCCTGTACATTTTTCATGTTCTAGCATAAAAAAAACCTAATTATTCTACGTACAATGGTCCAGCATAGCCCACAACTTTAAAAAGTTTAATCTCAAAAAGACCACACTTTCAAAGAAGTATTATTTTAATTAAATATTGGAGCCACACAATTCTTGTATATGGCATTTAATTTATCTTGAGCATCATACGTAATAAATACTTGAGATACATTACAGAAAATATGAAACACATTTTCTTTTCTTTCTCACCTTTTACTAAATTAAATTTATTATTTTTTAATTTTATTTTTTGTGTTTTATGCAAACATAATTTTTTTTACATTTCTTTCCTTTTCACGTTTTAATCTTTATAAGTTTTTTTTTTTTCCAAAATTTCTTCTTTTCACTTTTTTACTTTGGAGAAACGTTTTTTTTTTTGGACGTTTACCTTTTTGCACTTGACAAAAGTAATATTTATTTTTACAACTTTAATTCTTTTTCTTTTCGCTTTTTTTAAAATGTTTTGTATGTTTGACTTTTTTGTTTTACAAAAGCAATACTTTTTTCAGTTTAATTTATATTTTTATTTTGTTAAAAGAATACGATGATTTGTTAAAACAGAACAGCAATACGCTAAAATAAAATTAAACAAAACAACAGCCTTTTGTTTGGCGAAGGTTTTAATTGAAATTCTACCGGTTTTTATTACCAATATTTTACCATACCTGATACGTTAGTTATCTATACCTGTTTACTACCATACCAGTTATGATAGTTAATCATATAGAGACATTAGATTATTTTTGAAGCAGAAGATGTGAAAAATGAGCAGTGTCCTCGCTCATTTTTCACATCTCGCTCAAGAATCGAACCACGGACCTCTAGAATACCCGTCGAGCGTGCTGACCACTACAGCACGAAGGAATGCTAAGAAGACGGGAAGAATACCTTATATACTCCCCCTTTTAAAGAGCGACTGGGGATTAAGGGCCAAATCTTGCTGGTGGAGAATCATTATCCACCACCTTTTTTAGTTCAGGCGCCACTGTAGACATTAGGTTATTTAGAAGCAGGAGTTGTGAAAAATGAGTAATGCCCTCGCCGGGACTCGAAACACGGACCTCTTGAATACGCGTCAAGCGTGCTGACCACTACACGCCGAAGGCATGCTGAGAACACTGGAGAAATACTCTATACCAGTTTACTACTAAATCAGTTACTTTTATCCAGATAAGTTTTTATCACCATACTAATTCCAACCATACTAGTTACTCAAAAAAGAAGGTTTTTGTTTTGCCTAATTTTAAGATTTGCTAGTTATTCAGTTTTTAGAACGAATTCATTTATGATAATATACAGTAATATCGCAGGATATCCTGAGATTTATAGAGTAAAACGAAAGCGAAGGAAAGTTTAGTTCTTTTCTCAAGACCTTTCTTACATATGTTGGTATTAAATATTTTTGTTGGAAAATCACCTTGATTACATACAATAGGAAAGGTAACGAAACAAAGCAATGGGTATAAGGATTGTGGTAATGTAAAGAAGAATATTATTTGCCCTGCTTTTTCAAATTTATGAAATGTTTAAATACTTGCATGTAGGATTTCTTACTCAGTTTTCTTTCATTAATTTTTTCTCCTCTTAGTTCGGGTTTGCATGTCATTTGGCCCAATTTTTTTAACCCTTTATCACTTGAGGAGGAGGGTCTTTTCCACAATCCTTCCCACTGTCCTCCTAATGTCAGGCCCACGTATGTGATGGAGGAAATACACATATCATCTAAATTTCATTCAATTATCATTAAGACTAATTTAGGGAACATAGAAAAGTCTCCCTCTCTCTCTCTCTATGTATATATATATATATATATCTGCTTATAATGTCCCTCTCCCTACAGTGTTTCATAAAGTACTATTAAAATATTATTAAGAATTTATTATTAGGTATCCGCAAACGATTATTATGTACCATGTTATGGAATATATGGCGTCAGAAACATCTTTTAATTAAAATTATTTACATTAATTACAAAACTGCGCAGGTATTCTTGATGAAAAAGTATTGTAAATGAGGTATAATTTTTTTTTCTAAATTTTAACTGTTTTCTTTTGCAGAAATATCTGGAATCGCTTCTCAAATGATAGAGCCAGAACAAATAATCACATTGAAAACTATCCCCATTGAAACGCGCTTTCTTTGATTCAGCTTCTAAAGTACGTCTAAGCAGAAAATGAATCAGTTATGCTGATGCTAAGTTGCGACAATGAATCATGGAGATCCTAGTTAAAATATAGAGAATTAAATGGAAAATTAAACATTTTTAAAGAAGAATTTTTAAGCAATGAAGCTTTATTAGAAAATTAGATCGATGTTTTGAGCTATTACATTCAGAAGTCTAAGTGTTAAAATGTAAACAAAGTGTTTTCTTTCTTTCGTTTTTTGAAGTTTTATGTCATAGCCTTGCATATGCATTATTCAAACTTTATTTTATTTTGCGTGCAACTCAAAAATATAATTTTTACGTAAGTATTTTAATACTTTGAACATAAAAGGTTTAATCTTAATTTAGGCATTTACTTATTTACATAGTATGTACAATTTTAGATAATAAGCAATAAAAAAGGCTGGCTTATAGTTAAATGGTTAAATAGTTAATAGTTAAATGAATGTGATAGCATAATTAGTTTCACAAATTAAACTTCCACTAAATTTGTTTTTACAAAATGAAAATTTTTATCTACAAAATAAAAAATATTTAATCATATTTTAAGTTTCGCTTATTAAGTATTTATTAAAAACACAATTAATAAAAGCAATAAGCAAACAAAAACAATTCAAAACTTATATTTATTTCCGCTCTGTAATCTAAAGTTTGGTTCTACAAGACATTTCTGTGGTTACGCTTTGTAATTCAAGGCAGTTAACTATATTAATACTTCAGATTGACGTTTATTTCGAATACTTTTAATATGTTTAATTAATCATGAAGTATCTTACTTTGTAAATTTATGCTAAAAATAAACGAAATATGAAAACTTCTAAGTTTTCAGAGAAAGCTATCCAAATGAGGATTTTTCTCTTTATTAAAATTTTCTTCGACACGTAAATTAAAATACATATGTTTGTAAGTGAATAATTATTTATTTTTAGAATAGTTATTTCTTTTTAATCTGTTTTAAGTTAAGGAGTTAAAAAGTCATCTCTTTTTGTTTAAATTCATAAATTGTTTGTATAATGTCTGTAGACTGAGGAAAAATTACTAGAATTTGTATTCATCAAAGACTGTTTATGTTTAGGTTCATTTGTCAGTCGGGTTCTTTTCTTATTAATTTTCATTTGTGAAAAAAGAGTTGTTGACATATAAATATATTACTTAAGAAAGCGATTATTCTTATGGAAAACTTCGTAAATAAACTTGTTTATTTTTGACATGTACGAATAAAAGGTAAGCAAACCTGTATCTTCAAATCTTTGAATAAGATTTATCTCACATTGTCATTAATTAACTCAACGGACAGATTTTCTGGCATATAATTAACTTCCGTTTTTAATCGTAATGAAAATGATGTAAATCTGGACCTCGAATATTTAAAATCTTAAAATCTTTGCAACACCGTATTTACAACAAATACATAATTCGAGTGTATTCGTAGGCCGCATAAAACTGCTTTGGTGCCGCCAGTTTGAGAACACTGCCCTAAAATGACATATATGATCTTTAGAAACTTTAATTTACTTTAAAGCTTACAATTTGCTAATTTTTGCATCTACAACTAGTAAAATATATATCTTTCATATAATAAAAAATGTGAGTCGGAATCAAATAAAGAGTTTAAGTTACCTTTCGTGTTGAATTCCAACTCGTTGGGATGTGTGAAAACACAGGAGCTACCTCAGATCGAAACTAATGACGCGGTAGAACGAAAATCGGATCCTGCACGGCAAACGATCTGCATTCTCGGCTAAGCACTACTTCACGGCTAATAATAGGAGAAAGACTGGTTTCCTCTCGTTCCGAAAATACCGAATGAGAATATTTTGCGAATGAAATTTCGGTCTAGGTTATGACTTCATCCATCGCTGGCAATTTTCCCTCGTGGTGCCCCGTTCTGGATGAGAGAAGAATGTGCTTTTGTTTACACCTATCTGCATAGGTAAGAAAGTTTGTAGAATGGGGTTAAAACCCTGTTAAGTTTTTTCTTATCTGCTTTCAGTGAAATATGCATACATATGTTTCAATTAAGGCAAGCAGAAATTGGATTGAATAATACATAGAGGCTATTCGCACATTTTTTACACGATTTTGTTTTGTTTTAAAAAAAAAAATCTGCTTGGAATTTTTTTTCTAAATGCAACTATATTTTTTTAAAGTATACATTACCGTTTGCTACTTGATAGTTTTGTTCTCTTGCAAAATGTCGCTTTTAACGAAGCAATGGATGTGCTTGTGTTCTCTTCGAAGAAAATTATTCGTATCTAGTTATTAAAAAAAACATCGTGAAAGCCACGGTTTTTCGATATCTAAAGCTATGTTAGGCAATGTTGTCAATAGCAAAGGGAAGAAACGTCAAAATTTAGCTTTAAGTGCAAAAATTGCTCCAAATACATATCCAAGGAAAAAACGAAATGTTTTGAATGTTGCAAAGGTAAGATATTAAACGTTAAACGAAAATCCGCCAAACAAAAGGGCAGATGAAAAATCATTAAAATGTTCAGTGCCAACAATAAGCAAAATGATTAATGCTGATTTGAATCTTAAAAAGGCGAAAAAACATAATCTGTATCGTCTTTCTCAATGAAGTATCGGCGAACGCAGAACGCGCTGCAGAATTTTTTATGAGAAACATTTATTCGGACAAAAATGGAAAAGTGTTGTCACAAGAGACGAATCTTGGGTGTACTTAAATGACTGAAATAAAAATAGATCCGTTCATTATCATCAAAGGTAAGGAAAAAATCTTAAAACATGGTTCAAGGTATGTAAAGAAAGTTTTTCTAAGATATTTATGATTGTTGCTGGTTTTTCATATAACGGCAAATAAAAAGCAAAGAGAGTGGAAAAAAATGTTAAGATCAACTGCACATATTATCAAAAACATATTCAAATATGAAATATATTCTCTTTACACACAATGTGATCAATCAGTAGAACTGCATCAAGACAAGGCCAGCAGCGGCACGTCAAAATCTACTGTTATTTTCCTGGAAAAAATAGAACAAGAAATGGGTATCAAGGCCATACCTTTCATCCGTATCCTTACTAAATCTGCTAATCTATCACCGATGTATTTTTGTGCTTTTGGATTTTTATAAAGCGGGTTGTCCAAACGTCGACATACAACCTCCTTAGACTTTGGAAAGCTGTTCGTGAGTAATGGGATAAAATACTTCTTACGATAGTATAACTGGCTTTATTGTCTGGGAAATTACGGTGTATAAAAATAGAGAAGAATAAGGATTATCAAATAGAATATTTAAAACATAAAAATTTTAGGTAAAATATTTCAGCAATTACAATGAAAATCGTCCAAAACCTGTGCGAACAGCCCGTGTGTATTTCAGTGAAAAAATATATCGTTGCGTACGTACGGGTTTCGTAACGGATTGGATGCACCCGGAACCCATAATAGTTTGATCAAATTTCTTTTTCCAAACGAAACACTCCCCAATTCTGGAACTTTCCACAAAAGTACTTGTGTAGCTCTTCTCAGTATGACAGATTACAATTAGTAGTTACATTTAGAGTACTAAGAATGTTAAACGCAACGCAATGCAAAGCACTTCTAAAAGGCGAAGTTCACTAGGAGATCTCAATACTCCAAAGTCAGAACTAAAAACCGAAAGATAATACTTTGACACGTTTGTCTTTGCCGGCATTAGCTGGAAATATTTCTTGCTTTTCCGGCATCTCAAATAATCCCCGAATGAAGTTACCGCACATACCAAAACTACAGGGAATTTTCCGGTTGGAAGGTCCTGTAAATAACTAAGTAAATTAGAGACTTTAGGTTCAGTAACGTAAAGATTTCAGTGGGACGAAGCTAGTGCACAGAGTAGCCACACGTAACTAGTAAAGACAAATCGGGAGTATTGCATGGCTACGATTGGTGTGTTGACGAATCAGAAGTTAAACATCTGGGTATGTAAGTAAGCATTTCGAACCTTGGAGACCGAAAGATGATGCTGTTTCCGGTCTTACATAGTTTACCTCCGGCAGTGGGGAAATTCCTAGTACCTTAAATTTTTAGAAAATATTGGAAGGCATATTCTGCTACAGTTACATATAAAAGCCGGATACAATTACAGTTACATACGCAAAGGTTGCCAAGTTTGCCAACTTTTGGCGATTTCTTGCCAAATCTGGCGACAAAAATTAGTGGCCAAAACCATGGCTAACTTGGCGATTTCTCGCCAGTTAACAAGGTAGCCATTTATTTCAATGTTAAATAGACTTGCCCCTGTAATCTTATTTTCCTGGAAAAGCTTCGCATTTCATCACACCATACATGTTGTCTTATACAAAATTCTTAACAATATAAAAATTTGAAGGAAAAAATTGTTTTACAGTTTTTTTGAAGGAAAAACGTGTTTTTAAAGAGTTAAACAATTCGAGATTTAAAAGAATTTTATGTAAGATAAAAAATCTCATGCGACCACCAGATGACTTCCTTGCACAGAATATTAAATTATACGTATTTTTGCTGCATTTAATTTTAATTCATTTCCTCGAAATTCATTACAGATATATTTTTCATTCAATTAATTCAGTTCTCATCTCGTTGGAAGGCAAAAATACATAAAAACCTCAAAATGTAATTCTTAAAAATTGAAAAATATATGAAAACCTAAAACACAAAATACAGTTAAAACAATTAAAAAGCAATTTTTACATCTAAACTCAGAGTTTCTGCACAAAAGCAAGTAATTCGGCCAGAAGGCAAAAAGAGAGATTTTTCGATGCACAAAACTGAAAGTTTACTTTTGGTACTACTCAGCAAAAAGATACTGAAGGTGCAGAAACTGAGTTAATTCACTATTCTGCTAAGTTTCAAGTGTAAACAAATATGCTGTGGTAATAAAAAAATGAGGCTTAATCGCACTTAAACACCTTTTAAATTGTTAATAATTCTACAACTATTGCATGCAGATTAACAAAATAAATAAAAACCTTAACCGGAAGATAAAAAGAACATAATTCAATCAATTTGAAAGCAAAAAATGCGCAATTTACCAATATGCCAATATATAAGAATAAAAAAGCTGGCCCAGTGACAGAGTGGGTGTATATATATTGATGCGGCCAATTGCAACCGAAAAGGGAGGTGCCCAGTTATTTGCTATAGAAGTCCTATATACAAAATTTCAACGTTCTGAGGCTATTCGTTTTTGAGTTATGCGAGTTACATACATACGTGCGCTCATACGTCAGACGTCACGAAAAAATCTCTTCTGAATCCATTTTAAATCAATTTTATAATCGTTTTGGAAAAACGAGTCCTTCATTCTATCTTTACATACAGATGTCACGCAAAAACATCGTTAAATTGCATTCGATAGCAGCAAAATGGATATTTTCTTTGAAATATGTTAGTCGGAAATATGTTCGAGATCACAATACTTCCTTTGCTTTGCCTCTTATCTCCTTCATGTTAATATAACCTATGTCTGTCCTAAAAATGATAACCACGTATAATATATGTCTAAATTGTGCAATTTCAAATTAATCCGTATCATACCATTTTATATAACGTTGCGATGTAGATGCGTTTTAGCGAATCAGCGAACATAAGATTTCAATTGAAATACGTGCATAAGATTTCAATTGAAATATACACATAAGATATCAATTGAAATTAAATCTTTTTGGGGGAACCAAAATCTTTTGACTCTCCTAACACATGGCGTCTCACTCCTTTTTATTATCAGTTTTGTTTATCTTAAAATACAGCAAACTTCCAAAAATGTATTGAAGAGTGGATGCAGATTGCGCCCATGATGATGTACATAAACTTGGACAGGCTCAGTTTCTAGGCTACATAATGAGTCTTCACAGTGACTAGAACCATAGACCATTCGGTGGTCCGCTCAGGCGCGGCAGGGACCGTAACGGTACTGTCAAGTCTGTTTCGAACTATGTAACCTCTACTTGGCAGATAATATAAGGTTATTCTCTGTTGATCAGCTCAGAGGGGTCTGACGTTATCATTAGTTGTCTTAGTTTTTCCGGTGATCAACATTTGCGCTCATAAACGTGACCTTGTTCACTGTCGCTCGGAGTTTACAAGTGGGGGCTTGCGCCTTCATGGATCGCCTGTAGAGGTTTAGGCGTCACTCCGTGTTAAGGGCTTTTCAAAGTTCAGGTCAGGAAATCTCTAGGTGCCCTGCATATGATTAATGAGTGAATCAGAATATGCGTCTCAAGAACCGTTTTAATCCGTAAATGTGTTGGATCTACAATGTTAAATGAGTTGAACAGCTACGTTTGTCTGCATTTTGCATCATTCTACTACGCAGTTAAGCATTCAGAATGCCAACACTAACTACAGCCATGATTTAAATTACTTCTTCTCTCGCATTCTTGAATTATTACACACACACGCACGCACGCGCACACAACCACACACACACACATTTACAGTTAGATGTAATGTTAATTAAAAAGGAAAGTTTCTTTCGAAGAAAAGTTATGTCAAGTTTAAAGAATGGCTTAAAATTCTTTAATCAAAGGTGATTAATAGCAGAATATGCACTTTAATCAAAGTGTATATTCGATTACATTACTTATTTCCGTAGCATTCTCTCACTGAAATGAATATTTGGGTCATCAATGAGGTAAAGTCATTTACACATTTATAAGAATAATGTTATCAATTCTATTTATTGTGTTCCATATCATATTTATATATTTGTTGTATCTTAATAAGTTTATAAGGTATTCTCACCCATGTTATCGCATGCTTTCGAGTTGTAATTGAAGAATACTCGACGCTTATTCGAGAGGTCCAAGGCTCGGGTTTCGGAGAAGCACAGCATTTTCACGTCTACTGTTTATTAAAAAAAAAAAAACTCTACAGTGGCCCGAACTAAAAAGTGGTGGACGATAATTTGTCAGCACCAGGATTTGGCGAGTGGGTCCTCTAAATGCAAGCCGCCTTTTGAAAGAGGAGTATATAATATATTTTCTTCTTCCTTTCCGCATGCCTTCGTTGTGTAATTGGAAGCATATTCGACGCGTATTCGTTAGAATCAGGGTGCGAGATCCAGCGAGGGCGCTGCACATTTTGACGTCTCCTGATTTAAAAAAAAACAGATGCTTCTACGACTTCATTATTTTATTTTATTTTATTGTACATTAAGATTCAGAAATGAACATAAATTTAGACTGAGAAAATGCTACGTAGCAAACATTCCCCAGTTTAATTTATATTCAAATGCTCGAATATCCATACCAGTTTATTTTTTCATGAAATCTATTTTCACCCCAGCTCCGTAAAGTAAGCAAATTTAAATCACATGAGTTTAGAATCAAATGAAGAAATCATCTGTAGCTTCAGCGTAAAGTTTCGTCTAAATTAACTCATAATCGCTGCCTCTGCAAATATATTGGCTTAGGATTTGTGGGTTGTTTGGATAACAGCAAAGCACTAGAGTGCTACTGGCCTAAGGAAAGATATCTTCGTGGAGTACCTTTTTAAGAGAAACTGATATATAATCATCTTACACGTGGTTACAAGCTATAAAAACTACCATACCGCCAGCTCTCTCCCAAGGTTTTGAACGACCAGTGTTTAGCGATCTGACTGCATTTAATGATAAATAAAATCTAAGTTTAGTACTTTCAGAAAAATTTCGACATGAAAAGATTAGTAGTTCTCTAGTTCTCTACTTGCTGTATTAGTAGCTGAAATTATTCACTCTTTGGAAAACCACTTACTAATAAATAAACCTAAAACAGATGCACAGAGTCTTGAACTCTAAAAATGCAGGAAATATGTCGCTCTAGTTTGTGTAGGTAATTTAAATTATCCGAAATATAAGCATTTTATCTTGCGTAAGTTCTGCCTGCTCAGACTTAGTAATTTTTTACTCTCTTTTTCTAAGGTATTTAAAATACACTAAAATTATTATAATACTTCTTCAGATGAAATTCCTCCTCAAGAGTTTGTTTTAAAAAATTTAAAATGTTTCTTTGTCAAACGTTTGTTTTAACAGATTTCAAATGTTTTCTTGCTTTCATATATAGAATAGTTTAACAGTATTAAAAAGAATTCATATGAAAAATTCAGCATGTGAGAAACATGATAAATAAAAAATGAAAGAAAGTAATGTTTTTCAGACCTTCAAGTTAGGTTGTGCGAAAGATAAAAAAAAATATATTATCGGTCATTTCTGAAGCACTGTCTACATAAGAAGTAAGTGCTTCTATTCATAGCTCCAACGCATTCTAGTGCTTGTTTAGAAAACAAAGCATCGGAGAAGTGAAAACACTTCAATGTGATAAGCAAGAAGGAAATACCTTGTTTATTCGTCCCAAATGCAAAGAATTCATATGGTTACAAAGTACTTGCTTTCACATAGAGTTAAAGAAATAACTTTTCTCTTTAAAAACTATTATATGCTAAATGTGGTATAAAAATTATGAAATACTCCGATTTTGGAATTATTTTTTTATCTCTTGACAGTTATCATCATTTAATTCCAAACTAGCGGGTAAGCCCACCTGATGAGTGGGTCGCGGCCAATGCAAAATTTATAACTTCTGTGTACCCAAATGTATAAAAACATTTCAATATGAATGAAATCAGTTCATTCTTTCCAAGCAACAACCAATTCGTAAATAATTTTTTATTGCCAAACCAAGAAGCAAAAAGTGTTGACCCTGTAGGTTAATACGTATGACATCGTGATTTAAAATTAATGTAATATAACAACATTTTCTCAATATCAATAAAAGAATTAACATGGCAATAACATATCGTTTCATATAACGTATCGTTATACTAAACAGTTGCTAACAGCAATTATTTATTTAAAATGCTGACATTAATGAAAATTTTTCGACATATGATGATGTCACATGCAGCGGCGAGCTTTCTCCAACGTTAGAATGTGATCTTATATAATAATACGTAATATGTTTAATGTTTTGCAGTGCTATTTTTATTTAATATTTTGTAAACTTACAAATTTTTCACTGACAAACTCTACGATCTTTTATCTCCAGCGTGCGAGACTGTTACCACTCAGAATGTGAGGGCGAAAATCAGGGTTTTCAGAGTTTTTAATTAATATCGCGGCTGATCAAAGTTTTACAAACATGAGAATGGTCGAAACGGCTTCCCACGAATTTTAGGAATTCGAGGGTACCGCTTTCGAAACACAACTTCCCGAACTTCCGTAGGTGATAATGAGTCAAACAAACAAACGTGCACAGATTCTGAATATAAACCTAAAAAATTTAGTTCTGTTTGATCATGGCTTCAAAATTTGTTATTGCTCCTGATAACAAAACACAGAAATAAATTACATAAAAATGAAAATTTAGAGTCTCGGTTATAACTTTTCGTGTTCTGTGGAAGAGTAAAATGTACGAAACTTGTGAAAACTTGTTGCTAAAATCCGATTGTAATAAATTAGGCAATTTATCAGACAAGGCAGCCAAGCTCTTGCCGCTATGAGTTTTGCCCTTCTCCCCCCCCCGATGCAATCTCTGCATCTCCTAAATTCTTCTGCCTTGCACCTATCTAAATTCTAAATATTTTGCCGCCCCTAAATTATAAAAATTTCACCATCTTTAAAATTTGCTGCTTGTTACTTGTCGGAACTATAAAAATGTTACAACTCTTAAATTCTGCCGATAGGTGCGACCTGGATCCGGCCATTGCCACCACAGTATGGAATGCAGTGCAAAGAAAGAAAAAAGTTATAAGCCGCACTAATTACATAGTTAATTAGTGCGGCTCTTCCATTGTTTAGTTTACTTTTGCTCTGATTATTACTATTTTGCATATTTTTTCAACTATATGTAATGATAAATTCTATTCTTATACTATATATTTTAATTTCATTTTACTTTTTACTGTAATCTATTATAATTTAATTGTATGATGCTGGTTTATTTAAAGAGTGAAGAAGACATAAAGACTTTGATGTGACGGGAAGCAAGGTATTATTTACAATTGTTGACTATTTTTGACGTGTTTGAGATGTTTGCTATTCGCTTTAATGTTCGTAATTAAACATTAAAGTTTGTTTAAAGTTTGTTTTTATTTGTCCTTTGCCAGGGAGGAATCAAATGTGCTGAATCAAACGTTTTGTATTATATGTTTCATATTGTAAGCAGAAACTCACATTATTAGTTTCTTCTTCTAGACATTTTTTTTCTTTTTTTCTGTGGTAATTACAATATCGTTAGCATTAAATTCGCACATGTATATCACTACTGAGGTTGTTGTTTGCGATAATATTTCAGTGTGCTGATTTAAGATAAAACCTTGCAAACAGCCTTTGATTGAATCTATTTTTGTTACTATGCCAAGAGTCAGATATTACCTATCCTAGTTATTTCGGTGCTGTTCTCTTTATGGAGTTAGATTCGGAAATGTATGAACGTGTGTTTGTGCTTATGTGTGTATATGTATATACACACATGCATTTGTACTTACATTTAGACTACATGAACACATACATGCATACATGAACATATACATGCATACATAAACACGTACACGCATACATACATATATTTCTGAATGTGATCCTGATAACGGAACAGTACCGTTATTTCTTTAAGTTTGTAAGTAAGTATAATTGTTAAAATAAGGAACCCTTCCCAATTTACTTAAAATGTTTCTTTTTTATTCAAAAGCTTTGTTAAGTTTGAAATATGATAAACACCTAATTGTGTTTCTTGAATATTTTTGAATTCTAACATCCAGTTCTTACTGACATGATGTCTGATAACTTTGAAAGCTCTCATTTGTATGAACCAATACAGAAATTTAATTGCCTAAGCAAATATTCTTAAATCTCTGTGAAACTTGGCCAGTCTTTATGAAACAGCATGTATAAAAGACCATTAAACCCTAACAGATGGTGTCTGGGGTTGGTTGCATAGTATGATTTTTTACTGTTTTCAACTCTTCTTAATTTTTAATATCTACTCAACATTTTGTGAAATTATAAGTTATGTGCAATAAAATATTTACGAATTTATTTTTCTTCTTGGTCAGACTAAAGTTGTAACCTGGAAAATGATAATACAGCGCACAGGTTTTGAAGCATAAATGTTAAAGTAGCATGACTAATCTGAGAATACAAAGGAAGTACAGTAGTTTATGGACTTTCCTTTTTCTTCCCTTTCAGAAATACCACAAAAGTACTTCCTACATTCACATTTTAGATGAATATTTATGATGAGGTAATGTGTTTTTGAATGAAGATAAAAAGGACATTACTTTAATTCATCAAGTATCTCAAAGTCATGGCTTCAGTTATAATAAATACTATAACATAGATGTACTAAAAATAGTAGGGCAACCTGTTCTGACCCATGCATCCCATTCATCAATGCTAGAAAATCCTTCTAATCCCTTTCCAACTCTGGAAAAATGCATACACATTTAATTAGATTTAGAGCATGTTTTAACATGTTTTATAAATTAAAAAACAAAAGTGCAGAATCTGTTGATAAGTGCCAAAACTTGAACAAATGTAGATTTTGATACTCATAAAATAAAACTAAATACTTAAGGTATAAACAATAGACTGACCACATCTTTCCCCCTGAAGCTGTGAAATTTCCCCTTGGTTGAAAATCTCTGTTGTAGAAAATATATCAAGATAGGAAAGAAAATACACATTCAGTGTACGTGACAGCATACATACTGGGTCAAAGTATCACTAATATCAATCACAGTAATACAGTGAATTTTAAATTCTCATGAAATCAATAATCTGTACTTGTAACATTTAATACATTGTAGCATTTAATGGTGTTAAAGTTAACCAGATTTATTTCTAAGTATGATGATGTGGGTACCTTTATAAAGGACTCGATTTACAAAATTGAATGAAAAATGAGTCCTATCGTTTCATAGTGACAAGCCTCTATTTTCACCCGCGAAACTAAGGGATGTTTACAACGTAAATTGGTTAACAAATGAGACACCCTGAATACTTTTACCCCATAATTCTATCAAGAAACGACGCCGCTAAAGCTCTTCGCCTTTGAACGAGAAAAACACATGTTCGCCCCCGCAAGATAAGGGCACGAAAAATGCAGCTGGCCGCCAACCCTTGACCCCAAAATTCTCCGCCCGTTAGAAGAGAACCCAAAACTGCCTATTGCTGTACAAGCTTTTCTGCTAACTTAAAAGAACTTTACCCCGAAAGAATTTAAACAACAGTATAATTTAATAATTACATCTCAAACATGGACACAAAAATTTCACTGTTCACTGTAAATTAATAAAATTATTAAGTGCTGTAAAATAATACTTGAGAAATCTACACAATAAATTCAATAATCAAGTCTATGAATAAAATTTAAATGAAAAAACTCGGTTTTCTTTTCAATTGCGAAGGAAATAATTTGTTTTGTTGAATCTTCCTTTATATATTAACCATCTTAAAAATTAATTTTTAATTATTTAAGAAATGACGTTGTTTTTCTTTTCATAATTTATTATATAAAAGTTTAAATAAAGAAGATGGAGTTCTTTTTATATTTTATATCTCTATAATTAAATAGTCATTAATTAAAAATTTTAGAAATTCTTCAGTAAGCAGAATGTTTTAATAAAAAATGATAAGTTGAAAAAGGAAGACTGATACAGTTTTGATTATTCATTTTTCAAAAAATACCACTGCCCTGCAAGAGTATGAGATAAAAATCCAAGGTCTGATTTTTTAATAAGGCATAAAAAGCTGAAATACAAAATTTGACGTTTCATTCCTACTTGTACTTTCACTAAGTAGCCCGCCAGCGACCAAGTGAATAAGGAAGCTTATAAGCTTCTCTTTTATGCATATGCCAAAATATCATGTTACGTATTTCCATCAGTCTTTAAGGGGTCAGGTACCCTTTGAGGGTAAAAAAAAATAAATTTTTTTATTATTTTATATTAAAGAGGTAACTAATAGGAACATTTTAAAACAAACTGCATAAAAAAATTCCCACTAGAACGAAAGTTTTCGAGGAAGAACCGCAGCCCAATTTTCAAAAGTCAGGATCGAGGCGTTTGTTTACCTTTTTTTGACAGCTGGATATTTACAACTGCGCTCGTGAAGAGTGGTTATAAACTTCGTTTATAAAAGCAATCTAACATTTTTTTCTTGTAATGGCTTGGAAATAGATATATTTAATAATTATTTAATTCTCACTGCTTTTTCTAGAAGAAGAAAGTAATATATTAACTTTCATTGATCCATTAGCTTGTTTTGCTTGCGATTTATACAGCGTGTGCTCTATTCTGTGAGAGATTTCTCGATATATTTTCCTTCATTTAATAATGTAATTAGTATTTGTATCGAAAATTCATTCCTAAGATTAAAATGAATAGGATAGAAGGTAGAGTGACGCCAAAACGATTATCTGGCAGTAAAAATAAGAAAAGAAAATTTACTGGTAATATCTACGCTCGAAAGCATTTACATAAAGGCAAAACATATTCACCTGGTGCCTTTTAAATATATACGCATTACTTTTTTTTTTTGGAAGCTAACTTATATTGTCCATTTTTACAACATGCATTGTATAATTTTAGAGAATTTTAAGTAATTTTATTCAATTACCACTCAGTATGAAAAAATTAAACTCCAAATGACTAGCCTGGAAAAAAAGTGAATTCGTGTAAAAAATGTAAATATTTTGGTCAGTGAGTTAAAGTTTTCGTTTCATATTTTCACGATTGTGTGAACTTATTTTCTTTTTAGATGTTTTTATACATAAGTATCCATATATAAATAATTATATCATGTATTTGATTTAATATGAACACTTATGCTTCTTAAATAATGCATATTTGTTTGATAAAAACGTACTTTTATCTTTAAAGTCAATTTTCTCAAAACTATGATTTTACTCACTGCGCGCAGCATTTCTCTGAAACGGCTAATCTAAAGTGCACCAAATTTTGCTAGATATGCTTAATATGACGAACCAGAATGTTTCTTATGTAAAAACTTTTAAAATTGTAGCTAATTTATGCCTAAACAATTTGATAAAAATTAAAATTTTGTTTTTAAAAATTATTTTTGTAGGAAAGGAACATTTAAATAAAATAAATCTTCGTCATTTCAAAGATACGTTATTTTTCTACCATATGAAAAAAATTGGGTTCCTCTTATGGTTTATATAGTTCCAATGCTGCGCGTAGTGAATTTCAAAATATTAGCTATAAAAAACGGCTCTGCATTAAAATATTTATTTAAAAGTTTTACAAATGCACATGACTTATTTAGTAATCTTAAACAAATAACTAAGAGTACCACAATATGTGTTAGAAATTTTATTTTTATGGGACTATTAGTTTTGGAGATACATCACTTGTAATTTGAGTAATTTTTTGACATATTTTACCATTCAAAAGGTACCTAACCCCCTAAGTTGTACGCGTTTAATCAGTAATGGAGCGAATCCGAATTGATTGGCATCTTCTACATTTCTAATAGTTATATTACAAAGGTTCTTAATCTAGGACACTGCTTTGATTCATAAACAGCATATCTTAAAAGATAAATATTTTTCTTATTTAATAGGTATAAACTTCTCAACCACTCAATGGTAGTTTTCCAGTCTTGCATCCGTAAACTGGCATCGGATATTATGAGTAAATCAACTAGTCTCTTGCTTCCATATACACATGCGTAGTGTAATGGGGTAAGGCCATTCACATCTCATCTGTCGATATCATAAATAAAGAGTTTTCGAATTAAAATTTGTTGTTTTATCTCAAATGCAATATGCAAAGCAATTTGACTTGAGTTATTAGCAGCATTTACATCACATCCACGTTCTATCAACAGCATACACAAATCTATATATGAATAATTTTGACTTGTAGTTGAATTTCCTGCATGTTCTCTTCGCGTAACAGATTATCTTACAGCAATCATCAATGCTGTTGTCCTAGATGAATCAGTATAGTTAATCTGCAAGAAAGAGGAAATTAAAATTTCACTTAAATATTTGAAAAACAAGAGTTACAGAAGCAATCCCAAAAATTTAATAAACCATAAATTAAGAAAAAAAAAATTTCTCTCCATCTCAGTAGACGTAAATATGAGACATCTTTAGGATATATAAGTTTTTTAAAGTGAACCGGAAATTCAATTTTGTAGTTCTACCTTTAGTAGTCTCAGTTAATACCCAAAATATTCAACAGGTCAAAATAGATTTCTCAAAAAGGGAGGAACAGGAAACTTAGGGATACAGCAAGACATTATTTGAGGTCGTACTTAGCAGAGTTCAGTTCGAGGTAGAATTTTGTACCTTAGTATAAAAGACCCCTGGAATCTATTTAAGAAGCGATTGCTAAACATTTTCCATCCGAAATAAATTAATTATACCAAATTACGACCAAAGTTAAACAATCATTTTCTGTTGACACCGTCAGTACTTTATTTTATTTGGTTTACCTTTTGTAGTTTGCTTTCTCGCAAAGCAATCTTGTTTTGTATACATTTCAGATACACTCACGTTTGTGAAAATTGCAACACCAAGAAGGAATCGTCATAATTGAATGCAATTTAATACACAGTTGAGTGGTAGCAAATAAATGACTAAATGTTCAAGCAAACAAA
>KK119375.1:185227-208423 GCA_000611955.2 Stegodyphus mimosarum | reverse complement strand
AGGCTACTGCACGATACGACAATCCAGCTTCACGAAGGCCGATGATTCTCCCTCGTTCAAACTCTGTAAGTTGTTCAAATCTCGCTCTCTTTCGTCGACGAGGCATAAGTACAGATTGAGTTAACGTTTACCACTAGCAGATAACCACCGATAACCATACACGCCTCTCTACAGCCGTCTATTTATTCGGATCCATCAGCCGTTCAGAGGGCGCTGCTCAGCATACGCATGCGCTACGGATTTGCAATTCTAATCATTTGCATATCATGCGCTACTTTGCATTTCCTGAAAATTTCAGCTCACTCGCGTAAGTCCTTCATGGTGTTGCAATTTTCACAAACGTGAGTGTATATTAACACCTCGAAGGAGTTATCATTTTGAAAATACATTACTGTTTACAGTTTGCAGATTTCGCGTTCAGACCGAAGAGAAGTATCACACATGAAGTAAATATATGCTGCAAGTCTCAGATGCAGAGAGATTCAGTGAAAGAAATGCACAATTACATCTGGAATAGTTAAATCACTCATCTAGAAATTTTTCAATTTAATGATTCTGTTCAAAGTTGTAGGGACAGTCGAAGTGTTTTACAAGCTTCAGCTTCTTGTAGAAATATAATGTATAGTATGTTTAAATGTTTTTGCATACATTCAGGAAAAAAATTATGTAGAAATATTCTTGTTCACAGTGACTTTTGTAGTAATGAATTGTTTGACTCGTTTGAAAATTATGCAGTTCTTTTCAACCATGTTGCTGGTACAATTTTCTTTTCAGAGAGAATCATATAAAATTTGATTGAGAAAAAATTCAAGGAAAAATGTTAAGAAGAATGAGATAATGGAGATACAAGAAAGAAAGCAAATAATATATTAACACAAGTTTCGGAATCATGTTTTCGATCAAATTTTATTTGATTCACCGAACAGAATTAGTACAGAACATGGGAAATTTCTACAATATGTAAGTGTGGTAAATTAAATGCACTAGTGAACATATGGTGTATGTGTGTGGACTAAATGAACACATTAGAGTGAAGAATGTCTAATCACACTGGAATTTAAAAGAGCGTTTCTTAGCAAAATCTGTTCTAATAAAATTAAACAATTATTTACAGCTACAAAATATTGTACTAACTGGAAATGAATAATCAATGGATTTCATTAAAAAGTCAAACGATATTATTACATATATGCAATGAGATAATAAAGATTATATATGTGCAATGTATTTTAACTCCTAACCTCATTTATCATGCAATGTTTTACAGAAGAGGTGTTATAAAATTTTTCTGCTTTGTGTCATGCATCCTTCCTTTTAATTCTGCGTGCGTATGAGCTGATGCCAAATATATTTTTGTAGTTGTAGGAACCTGTCATAAATTTTGCTATTTTCCATGTTACAAGTGTCTAATTTGGCACTTGATGATACCAATGCACTAATTTTCTTTTCCAATAGAAAATTATTTGTCTCTGTGACTTTTTTTGTTTTCATGCGTTCGCCAGGAGTGATACATATTCGTCGAGCGGGCCTTGATGACTTTTGTTAATTTTCCTTGTTAATAAATGCAGAAATATCCTTGTATGTTATTTTATGATATTACGATAGGTCATTTCAAAATGAGATTTTATTGTAGTTACATAAGTTAATACAAGTATTAATATGAGGTCTGTACAACAAGATCAAATTTCAAGTTCTTTATTATTTTATGCTTTTTATATTTTAAAACAGTTTTGGTTTCTTCCAAAACTAATAATAAGCTTTCCAGGTTTTAAGCTACAATTTGAAACTTTCTATTGTAAATGTTTTTAATGCTTTTCATGATTTGCTGTGATGTTTCCTCTGAAATATTTCCCGTGCGTTTTGTTAAAAAAAATGAATTCACTTCTCTACTTTCTACTGTATTTATTTTTTTTTAATTTATTTTTTTCTTTAACTAGTTTTCTAAATTTCTTTTTTTTAACTTTCCAATTTTTCTGTCTACTTTTATTTCTTTTTCATATCTGAGCAGAATAACCGGCTTGGAGTTTCAAAATGGCATTAATTTTCAATACATCTAGATAATTTTGAGCTATCATATTACTATGATAGCTCAAAATTATTTAGATGTATTGTAATATATGACAGATTTTAATCTATCATATTAAGGCATACAAATCTGCCGAGGAAATAAAATTTTTTCTCCTTGACAGAAGGATTTCCAGATGGAATCTCACAGAAGGATTTGACAGCAAAACTAAACATGTAGTTATTTAGTTGCAGTGTGACTCTATTATTCATTGTTCAGAAAACTGGTTATTTGTAATCATTTTTTTATTTCCTACTATTAGCTGACACTCTCTCTACATCTTTTTCAAATTTTCAATCGTTAATAAAATATTGTTACGGATTTTGTATTAATTTAGCTATTTATTTAGAATTGTAATCAAAATTGTTTTATTTTTCCGTGGAACGCAGCGCGTGACGAATTATAAGAGAAGGTGAGCCGGAAAAGTAAAAATACAATAGCGCGTGCATTTAACATTTAATAAAGAGATATCTCGTAATTGTTTTTGCTATACAGAAAAATCGAGAAAATACCAGATTGGGTCTCGTGAATGATTAAAAAGCTTATAAAAGTTGGAGGAAAACATCTCAGCTCAGTTGCTGTTGTTTTGAGCGAACTGTATTGTTTATTTAGTGCTGTTATTGATTGTAGCGAATTTGCTGTGAGATCGAATTAACTTTCTCTGTATTTTGAATCTAGTTGTAATCAACGTTTCAGTAGCTCAAAATATAACTGCTGTGAGATATTGTGATATTGTACGAATATGTCTGAGGAAATATTTCAGCACTTTGTTTCATTTCTTGTGAAAAAATAAATTTCATTAACTTTTAATCGACTTGTGCATTCAATCCATTACGAAGCCGTACGCACGCAACACCTTTTGGTTTGAAAAGAGTGGGATCTGAATGCCAATTACAAGAGCGATGGAAGAAGAATTCAGGCAGTAGATGACTGCATTTGCTGCATTCCAGGAAAATATGGAAGGAGCAGTCAACTCAATTAAAGAAGGGATGAGAGCAGGCCAAGATTCCGTTAAAGAGGAGGTGAAAGCGATTCAAGAAAAGATGAAGGCTGGTCAAGTATCAGTTAAAGAAGAGATGAAAGCTGGCCAAGCAACTTTTAACGAAGAGATGAAAGCTGTACAAGAAAAAATTGAAGCAGGTCAAGAGAAAATGAAAAGGGAAATTACCTGCGTAATAGAAAACAAATTTGAAGCTATGCAAGACAAAATCGACACTGTTGAAAACAGACTTGGAGAAATTGAAGAAAAGGTTTCTGCCGTTCAATAACAAATTGAAAAGAGGGTTTCTGCTGCGATCGACAAAGAAGTTGACACCTTAAAGAAATGCGTAGTGACAGCAGAAAGCAATTCTGATGAATTTAAATTCTTATCAGTGTCTTCGCGTTCCTCCCTGAAGTTATCCACATATGACGGAAAGATATGGTCACATATATGGTCTTGGCAAGAATATAAGATACAGTATTCTATAGTAGCGGAAGCAAATGGATGGAATCTCTAAGATAAGGCCTGTCATCTCGCCGCTTCTCTGAGAGCAGACGCAGCGGATATCCTTCAGACTCTTCCCGAAAACAAAAGGCTAGATTTCGAAGCTCTGTCCGGCACATTGGAGCTGCGTTTGGGGAAGAATTGTTTAAAAGACTACAGCAGGCTTCAATTAAAATCTCTTCAACAGAAGCCCACGGAAACACTCCGGAAACTAGCTGCGAATGTTGAAAGGCTGTCTCACCTCGTCTTTACGGAGTGCCCGAGAGAAACAAGGAAAATCCTATTCCTGCAGTACTTTATGGATGGCATCTGGGATTCTGAAATATAGAAAGCTCTACGAATGACAAATGTCAAATATATAAAAAGCGCTCTAGTGCACGCCATAAAATTCGAGGCAGCCCAGCAAGCAACTCATACAGATCGCCACCCAATCAGAGCTGTGCAAGTCCACGAGTCAGTGGATCAACAGATGACTCTAGGAGTGAGACAAAACTGGCTGTAAAGTGTTGAAAATACGGTATTGAAGGGCACATACGAAAGAACTGCAGAATATACAAGGGCACGAAAAATAAGATAGAGATAGACGATTTAACCAGAGAACTCTATGCCTTGAGATGGAATGTTGGTGGCAGGAAATCGACCTAAAGTGCTGGAACTGCGGTATTGAAGGCTACATACGAAGGAACTGCAGAACACCCCAGATCACGGAAAATAAAGCAGACTATTTAAACAGACAATTAAATGCCATGAGATGGAAAAGAAGTGACAAGAAACGAAAGTGCTGGAGCTGCGGAGCTGAATGCCACGTACGAAGGAACTGCAGAACACCCCAGAGCACGGAAAATAAAATAATTTCCCAGCAATGACGCAGGAAGCAAATTTATGACCAAGTCGAGGAGCGGAGGTTTCCAGAAAATGGAAAACCCTGTTTTAAAGCCCTCAAGGTTTCTACAGTGAGTGGCAACAAATACGGACTATTGGTCTATGGGTATGTAGTTGGAATTAATTGCAATATGGTCATTGACGAGTTACTGTTACCATCATTTGGAAAGATTTAACTCAACAATTTAAAGATAAACTCATTTGGACACCATCCTGCGTTACCCTCAAACCTGCGTTTGGTCATAAAATCGACAGTTGAGAAGTTAAACCTGAACATCACGCTTGGAAATGTCGTTACCATCACACGCCATACGTGGCGGATATTACAGACTCTTGCATACTTGGATTGGACCTTTTAAGGAAATGGAAATTTTGCTTGGACTTCAGAGAAAACAAATTGTTTTCAGCATCAGAGGACATAAGTATCCATCAGCAGAAGGGATCATCACCTCGAAACGCCGACGCGTTGTCTGAAAGACCCTGCTCAGAAAGCTGCCGAAATCATACTAGGGTCGAAGGATACTCATCGGCCCTGCTCTTTGTCTGCCTAGTGATTTCTTATTTGATCGCCATCCGGATGCACCTTCATCGCCTGAGGAATACACCCAAGATCTCCAGGCCCGGTTTGAAGTGATGCACAACTTTACAAGAGAGCAAGTCAACTTGGCGACAGAGAAGATGAAGACCCCATACGACACCATAGCTACTGGACATCGATTCACCGAAGGAGACAAAGTATAGTTGTGGTATCCGACTCGACAGAAAGAATTCTGTCCGAAATTACAGTCACTTTGGAATGGTCCGTACACAATCCTAAACAGGCTGAACGACGTCGTGGTTCGGATCCATGAGTCATCGAACTCTAAGCATAAAGTCGTTCATTAGGACGGGCTAGGTCCTTACTATGGCCATAGTACGCTATGTATATAATTGTAAATAGTAATGTAAATAGTATAAAACCATAATCTTCTTTGTATTTAGAATTTGATAGTATATGGTTTGTGTTTAGCACTTGCTAGTATTTGATCTGTACTATTTGATAGTATTTGATTTGGTTTAGATTACTTTTTGCACTTATTATTTATGTTGTTTGTTATTGTAGTGTAACGTTCATTATTGCATTGATGCCTTAGTTGTAAGTTTGGCTTCCAGTCCAGGGATTGTACTGCCCGGGACGTGCAGTCCTTGGGAAGGGGGCAATTTTACGGATTTTGTATTTATTTAGCTATTTATTTGGAATTGTGATTAAAATTGTTTTACTTTCCCGTGCAACGCAGCGCGTGGCAAATTGTAAGAGAAAGCTGAACCGGAAAAGTAAAAATACAATAGCGCGGGCATTTAACATTTAATAAATAGATATCTCGTAATTGTTTTCTCTATAAAGAAAAATGGAGAAAATGCCAGACTGGTCTCGTGAATGCTTAAAAAAAGCTTATAAAAGCTGGAGGAAAACATCTCAGCTCAGTTGCTGTTGTTTTGAGCGAACTGTATTGTTTACTTAGTGCTGCTATTGATTGTAACGAATTCGCTGTGAAATCGAATTAACTTTCTCTATATTTTAAATTGAGTTGTATTCAACGTTTCAGTAGTTCAAAATATAACTGCTGTGAGATATTGTGCTATTATACGAATATCTTTGAGGAAATATTACAGAATTTTGTTTTATTTTTTGTGAAAAGAATAAATTTCATTTTATTTAACTTCTTATCGACTTGCGCATTCAATCCGCTACGAACCCGTACGCACGCAACAATAATTTTTATTCATCCACTTAAGTTCAAATACGTTTTTTAAAATTTGTAGTGGATGACACTTGATGTTGATGCAGTTTTTTTCCATATTGAAGATAATTAAAATTTAAAATTTCACATATTTAAAATTTTACATATTAAGACTTACAAATAATAACCGTTTTTTAGAAATTCCCACGTACTGTAAAAATTAATCTTATAACAACTTGTTAAGAATAGTACATGACTGTGATAAATGGAATTGTAATATTTAACAAAAGTAAATGGTAACAGTAAAACAGAATTCCAAAGATTTTTGAAGTGTATGGAATTAAAGAATTGTAGTTTTATGGAGTTGGATGAAGCGGGTGTAATGTTTTTTTGTAGGGAAAAATCTCATAAGTAGGAACTGGCTTTAAAAAAAAATTTGTATTACTTTTTTCTTTTAATTTTGGCAATTTTGCCAACATCTGCGTTATTTAAAAAATGATTAATTAGTTAATATTCCTTAGGGAAAATAAGCCAGTGGGTTTAACCATAGGCAAAGCTGAAATAAATTTTCTATCATGTTAGCTCACATGATGCATTGTAGAAACCTTTGTCCACAAATCTACTTTTCTTCTGAGTTATAATGACGATCATTTGACACAGGTAGTTAAAATTTTACTTAAATTCTCTCTTCGATGCGGTTATGTTATGGTATAAGAGGCGATTCCCAACTTTAGTCTGGAAACTGTATTAACTCTTTTACAAAACCTAAATTATTCATGATATCATCATTTGTCACAGTTTCTAACAACTTAAAAAAAGAATTTTTATATATGAGACCCTCAAAATATTAGTGTTATCTCCATCTGCCAATACTTCCAAACCAGATAATGAGACTGTATGTATATTAGTATATGTTTTTACAGTCGGGTTTGCATCGATCCATTTAAGAGTAAATATGATAGCAGGCAATTCAGCTTCAAAAAATTGAATTGTAAGGTTCAAGTCTAATTTTGCCATACTCTGTATCTGTACCAAACAAGCAAACCACAACACCTACAAGGTATTTTCCAACTCCTTTCTTCATGCCTTCGTAGTGCAACAGGAGCACACTCGGCTCGTATTCGAGAAGTCCCGGCGAGGGCATTGCTCATTTTTCATGTACTCCTGCTTCAAAAATACCTAATGACTCTACAGTGGCGCCCGAAATAAAATGGTTGCGGATGATGATTCTTCACCACCAGGAATTGACAAATGGATCTCCTCATCTTTACAAGGGGTAAGTATATAAGCTATTTTCTCCCTCCTTTCTGCATCTCTTCAAGATGTAATGGTAGCACCCTCGGCGTATATTCGAGAGGTCTAGGCTCGAGTCCCGAGAGGACATTGCACATTTTTCATGTCACTTGATTCAAAGTAACCTAATAATTCTGCAATATATATATATTTCTATATATATAGATATACAGATATTGCTCAGGCGAAAGTTTAGTTTTGTTTAGTATTTTGTGTGTTAATATTTTGCGTGTTGGTTTTTTAAGTGTGTTATCGTGTGATTGTGTAGTCATTTTTCAGAAACAGTTTGTGTTTCTGACATGTAACTCTACATTTGAAATTTTTAGATCTGAAGTTAATATTGTTACAAAACCCCAGCTGTGGTAAGATAGCTTTCCCGCAAAGCGGGTTTAGGGTTGCCAGAAAACGGCAAGATAAAGCAGGGTCGCCAGATTTGGCGCAAAATCGCCCATTTGGCGACAAAATTGGCGATATGCCGTGGACGGATGAAGAACATTTTAGAACGAATTCTTAGCCTGAAGGTTGTGTTGCTGATTATTTCATGCTTGTCATTATTTTTTCGACGACTGTAAACATGTTTTAAGAGTAAAATATTGATTCTGTTTTCAGAATTCGGTGAAATTAAGGAATAAAAATGTAGCTAATAACACCCATATGCGAAGAGACTTTTTCAATAGATAACCGTTTTCATATATCAGTTCACTATGTAGATAAATTTTGTAAATTAAAGGTCTACTTCCCCCATTCCGAAAGAAAATGATCCCGAAAGCTTCTCCACTCTGATACCTAGTTGATAGTAAAAAAAAATGCTTTTCTTAAAACGCGGTATTATTTGTGTAACAGAACAGTCATATTTTGAGTATTTCAGAAAATCACTTTGTAAAATTCGCATGAGCCGAATTAAGAACAATTTTATCTTGTTACAGTTCCACAACTTACACAATGGATAAGCCTGTTTCTACTATAATACTTCTAATACTACTTCTATTATATGTACTTCTTAATAGCTCCGCCCGGATCCAAACTCCATTAAGAGTTGACTTCATTGAATTTTTGGTTGTTTCCTCATGTGGCATGTGCATCTGATTTATTTTCGTTAGTGACGATTTAAATTTTATGTGGATATATAGCCAGCTTTACTTACATGTATCTTTAAATTAATAGTAATACTTTCTTTTATATTCTATTTTTACTTTCTTGTACGAAGTAAAGGAAGTATTGTAATTGCGGAAAATTTCGAATGTAGTATTTCAATGAAAATACCCATTTTGACAACTCAGGAATCCATTTCAACGATGTTTCTGCGTGACATCTGTACGTAAAGACATAAAAAAGGACTCTTTTTTCCAAAAAGAATTGTAAATTGATTAAGACGAATTCAGAAGAGATTTGTTTCGCGACATCTGTAAGTGTACGTACGTATGCATCTCGTATGACTCAAAAAAGAGTAGCCTCAGAAGTTGAAAATTTGTATATGAGACTACTACAACATGTAGTTCCGCATCTTCGTTTTCGTTGCAATCGGCCGTGAAACACGTACAACTATTCTGTTACCCGGCTCTGTAAGCTCAGTTTTTTTTTACTCTTACATGTTGGTAATTTCGCCTTTATCGCTTTAAAAAGTGACTGAATTACACTCATGTCCATAAATTAAGGATGCAAAATCAGGCAAAGGAAGAGTTACAAGCAAAACAAATTTGACTTATTTGTAAAGCTTACTTATTAAACAAAAGGTAAAGAGCAAAAAAAGATGCTATATGTTTCATATTATTAAAAAAATTACGATTTTTTCTCCTTGGAGCAAATTACAAAAAAAACCTATTTACAAAAAACCAATACATGGTTGGTATGATTATTAATACATTGTATGTCTCCCAGACGACGCAATACAGTCCGTACAACGCCTAGGCATGCTGAGTATCAAATTATCGATCTGATCTTGGGGGATATTACACCATTCAAAAAGCAATGCTCTCCGAAGTTCCGGTAGACATGCAGGAAGAGGTTGACGAGCTGCAACTCATCGGCCAATCATGTCCCACACGTGTTCTACTGGATTCAAGTCCGGTGAGAATGCTAGCCAGTCCATACGAGTGATATCCTCCGATTGAAGGCATTCGCTTACGATGTTTGCACGGTGAGGACTGGCGTTGTCATCCATAAACACAAATTGTGCGCCCATGGCGCCCCGAAACAAACGTACATGTTGTTCCATAATGACGTTCCGATAGATTTGGCTTGTCATGGTTCCAATTTGAACATGCAGGTCAGTTCTGGAACCCAGAATAATTTCACCCCAAACGATCACTCCTGCACCATCGTAACGGTGTCGTTCAATGATGTTTTCTTGGTGGTAACGGGTACCTGGAGCTCTCCAGATGAAAGTCCGGCGAGAATCAGACTGCAAGCTAAACCTGGACTTGTCCGAAAACATCACACAAGCCCACTGTTGCGGTGTCCACAATGCATGCTCTCTACTCCAAGCTAACCGCAGGCGACAGTGAGTTGCAGTAAGTGGAACGCATCTCACAGGTCTACGAGCATATAGACCAATCTGCCGTAAGCGTCTGTACACGGTCTGCCTTGAAATTGTCGTACCAGTGGCTGAAGAGAGCTGACAAGACAGGTCTGAGGCTGTGCTCCGCCTTTTTCTGTTGGCAGTAACTGCCAAATACTGGTCCTCATTCGGAGTTGTAACTCTGGGGCGACCTGTGCTGCAACGTCTACTCACATTACCATCATCTTGGAATCGTTGCCAAAGCCTGGAGATGACACTCTGGGCAATTCCAAGTTCGTCTGATACTTTCAGTTTTGTACACCCACATTCAAGACGGCCGATAATTTTACCACGTAAAAAATTATCCAAATGCGTCCTTTGTGTCATAACTATTCGGTTATTGCACTGAAAAGCTTATAAAGCGCCTGCGAACAATTTTACTTCTTTGCCTGTATTCCTTATATATCACTGTCTTACACTCTCGTCATTGTGACGTAACATCAGTGTCATCTGGTTACTTCCTGAAATTTGCATATGATTCTTGAAGATGTGTGTAGTGATTTTACAGATTTTAGAGTTCAATTTCCGGGTGACTTCGAATTATCCTTAAATTATGGACATGAGTATATGTTTTTCTTATATTCCGGTTAAGAGTTTTATGCCTTTAATTAATATGCATGCGATAGTTGTAGAACTATCAGCAATTTAAAAGCTGTTTAAAAGGGTGCTAAATCTAACGGAGACACCGTTTGTTTACATTTTAAAAATCTTAGTAGAACACTGAATTAAGTCAGTCTGTGCACCAAATTCAGCATCTTTTTGTCGAGTGGGACCAAACGCAAACTTTAAATTTTACGGACGGTAAATCTGTCTTCTTGCTGACTGGCCGATTGCTTGTTTTTGCGTAGAAACTCTAATTTTAATCGTAAAAAAATTTTTTTTAACTGTTTTTAACTCTATTTGGTGTTTTATGTTTTTCTGTACTTTACAATTTGTAATGAAGGTGTTTTGAGTTTTTATATTTTTTTGCTTTGCACCGAAGTTAGAACTGAATTCATTAAATGAGAAATATATCTGTGCATTTTTGCTTTTAAAAACGATTAAATTATATTATTCTTATAGTCCAGTTAAGTTGTTCATGCCTTTTGCTAATCTGCTCGCAATAGTTGTAGAATTAACAAAAATTTTAAACGTTTAAGTTGCGCCAAAAATAAAGAGGCTGCCATTTTTTTTATATTTGAAACTTTGAGCAGAAGAGCGAATGCAACGATCTCGAGAGCCACTTAACGCTCTCAGATTTGAAAGAGCGGGAATTTTGGAACCCAGCGCAAGGGAGCTCTTTTGCGCTAGTGATGAAGAATTCGAATCCCATGAAATATAGACCCAGAATGGAATCCCAACCTCATTATCACCTTGAAGGGCATGCGAAACTTGCGCTGCTGTACTTCTCATTCGTGCTAATAACGAACGGCACAAACAAGAGCTACAATACCCGAACCCACCAAGATCTCTCGCATCACGTGATCGCTACACTGAATTAAGTCAGTTAATGCATAACTTCAGTGTGTCTTTGCTCAATGAGACCAAAAGATAACTTTCAATTTGGTGCATTGATAAATTTCTCTTCTTGACCGCTGGTCGAATTCCTTGCCTAGACAACATTTTTAACTGTATTTGGTGTTTTAGGCTTTTCATCATTTTATAATTTTTAATGAAGATGCTTTGAGCTTTTATGCATTTTTGCTTTGTAGCGAAATGAGAAGTGAATTGATTGAATAAGAACTATATGTCTAATGAAATTTGAGAAAATAAGTTTAACTGAAGTGCAGCGTGCCTAATATAATATCTCGTACAAGGAAATCCTGTGGTATCCACATCAGATGTTCTTCTTTTTAGTTTCTTTCAGGAAAAATTGAAGATATGGGTTTATGGATACGAAGTACATACCAAACTAAAACTATGAAAACGCGTTTCGTTAAAATGGGAAGCGCACAATTTCAGTAAATCATTTTGAATGAAAAACATTAAATTTTTAATTTATTTTACAAATTTAATTAATATCAAATACAATTTGCATCAGTGACATTTGATTATAAAATATATTGAATATAAAACTTTTTTGCAAACTTTCTCCCTGTATTTCTGCGGCTTTCATTTGGAAAATTACTAACCCTTAAATTTATCCTATTTAAGGCGTTAGAATAAAAGAAAACAGCTTTAATTTATTGTTCTTTTATCTTCATCTGCCCCTTTATGTATTTTTTTAAAGTTTTTCTAAATTTTTAATTACAATTTTTCTATTGAATCTTAACAGTGCATCTTTTGCGTTTATTGAGTCAATATAATATTATTACCTGAACTCAAACTTTTTCGTTTGCTTTCAAAGCTTAAATTGTTCGTTCACATGAACATTAATTCACATGAACATTAGCAATTTATAATAATAAAGGAATTTATATAAATATGTTTTAATAGTTTCTTTTATTGCAACTCGATAGAGTTAGCAATCCTGAGTATGACAAGAGAATTCACAAAGCCAGAGAAAAGCTGAGAAACTGGTGATGTTTAAAACTTATTGATCTTCAAAAGCTCTGCGGTTAATGGGAAGCAAATAAAAACATCACAAACAATTATCTTTTGATATCACTTATTTGTTTCAGGAGATCAAAGACCTCTGCGAGTTCTACTTCGATAAATATTTCAAGTGTCAGATAACAGAATTTTTCATCATAATCAAGAATTGCCAGGTAAATATGTTTACAGTGTAACCATGTTTACCTTTCATTGCACTAAATTCAGAACCGAAATTGGTATATTTTGTAGACAGTCATAGGAACCATAGAAATGCACTTTTCTCAGCTCCATAAACTGTTTTGTTACAGTTTAAAAAAATATTAAATCAGCTTAAAGTGTTAAGTGACAAGTATCTTGAATAATTTAAATGAGATAAGATTTTTATTTTACTTCCTTTGAGCGAATAGTTAGTAGGCCTAGGTTGTCTTTACCGGCAATAATAAAAATTAAACACAAAAATTGATTAATTGCCGTTCATAACATGGAATCCGGAATTCAAATGAAGTTTGATTTGGAAATCCAGTACCTTAATCAAAACGCGATAACAGGCATTAAAACCTCAATTAATTCAGTCAAAATTTATTATACATTCGCTAAACGGAAAAATATCGAAAGAGTATTATGCACTAATTTTCAATAAGAATTCTTCCATAACTCAAAAGTATGCATTCTCATATGTTGTTGAAATTATTGCTGTCCGCACAGTAGCTTAAAAGGTGAGATCTCTGGAGCCCAAAATTACCCCAAAGTGACTACCCTGGGATTTTTGTGTTATTACAGTGTTTGTTTTATTACAGGGTTCTGGTATATATATTTTTACACGTTAATGACTCAAAAAGTTTCGGAACTTAAACTCTGGTTCAGTGAATTCAGACAGGAGATTTATCGCTCCGTCATAATCTTTCAATATAGTAACACTAACTTAGAAGGTGATTTAAAATAAGCTTTTTATTAATTCCAGTTAGCCAAACAACTTATTTAACTTGTATAACAACAGAAACAGTCTCTGTTATGTGCAGAATGAACAAAAACAAAGTAAAATTGAAGCATTTAAAACATAAGATTTACTGGGTAAAGTGCGCCTCCAAGTTTTAGCTCAGGCTGTCAACTTACGTGAGCAAATACGGCTAGCAAAGCTAAAGCAGAGTTGGAAGATCTGCTTCGGAACTCATTCAAGAAAGCCGATTCGCTTTACTGAGCGAATGAACAATGAGTTCTAAAACACGGAGTAATAGGTCTTTTACAATTCATTGACAGCTCTTGTTGGAAGCGTGCCAGGAAGAGAGATGTGCTATTCTTTCACAAGCCGATTCGCTACACTGAGAGAGTGAACACCTAATTCGTTAAAAAAGAGCGGAGGTCTCGTTGCAAGCGTGCCAGAAAAGTTCGATTCTCATTTTAGGGTAGAGGAGAATGTTTTTCCATAATGTTAAAAGTGAATTTAATTTTTACTATTTCCCAACTTTTTGAATTTTTTTGTATTCTAGAATTTTAGTGCTATGTAGAAAAGAGGTAGTAGGGAATTTCAACACTAAAATTGAAAGAAATCTGTTTGGGGAGTTAGCGTTTGATTGAGTCAATTCTTCCGATACCACCGCTCATTCGACTCCTTCTGCTCTTCGCTCCAGCTTCATTAACTGCCCTTGATTCACTCTTCGCTCCTGATGTTTTTCATCTAGCCTATTGTTAGTGAGCGGTGAGTCGTTAAAAAACGGTTAAGTTCAACGAGAGAACGGCTCTGATCCGATCCCATAAATCACCATAAAGCAGAATTCAAGTAATTTCAGAAGCTGAAAAAAAATAGTATTCAGCCGGTTAATAAATGCTGCCAAAAGCTTTCTGTTAAAATCAAGAATTCTGTACTTATATACATTAAACAATTTGCATTGTGGTGTAAGCCGACGAAAGTAGAATAAAGTTAGACATATTAAAATAGTTGGTTAATAACTACAAAAACATACACTTTTAGATAAACTATTAACATTCCGACTATATCTGATTAAAAAAAGAAACAAGTCAATGAAAAATTTACTTTACTTGGAAGTTGGGCCAAAAAGCAACCTTAGATTGGCCTAAAGTTTTATATTAGTGTATATTCATTGGGAATTTAGGGCTTAGCTTAATAGTGTCATTATAGTTTTGCATCAAGGAACGTGTACCTTACATTCATAAAGGAGAAATAAACAAATGTCTCATAGCTAATGATAGATGGACACTTGATCATAATTTTTGCTTAGGTTCTGAGAATGTTATTCGAAAAACCTCTTGAGTTGGTGAACTGGATTTCTTTGAACCCTTTCCCATTCAAAAAATTTCTCTTACTTTAGTTAGTAACAATAATTCCAATTTAGTTCTTCCCAACGCATTGAAAGTTCCAGTATCTTAGCATTTTCCTGTTTCATGAGTATATTCTTTTACAGAATACTTAATGTTCGTTTTTCCTCTTTATAATTTCTGCATAAAATGATTGTGGCTTCTCCCATTTTCGGAAAACTTAATTTTGTTCTTCAAGATTAGAAATATAAATTTGATCGCCATCGAATGTACAAAATTTTATTGAAAAGTTATGCTAATCTACAGTTACTTTCTTGTCTAATTTTAAACTCCGACTAAAATTTCAAATTGTATTACATTCTTCTCAGCTTAATGGAAGGTATGTCTAACTAGCACTGACATTTCTTGGTTTGGTTTGGTTTGGCGTATTTGTCTATGGTAAAACAGGCAAGAACTATCTGCCTAGAGGAGGTGGTTCTAAGGGAGACTGTCTCATACGACAGCGATTCTCCAACTGTGGGGCGCGCGACCTTGGGGTTCGCGATAACCCTACGTGAAGGTCGCGAGCACATCAAAAAGTCGAAAATAAAATATTATTTAAACAGTTATTAATTTACTGAAAAGAAGCAAAGCAAAATACGTTCTGACATAATAAGTAATAAAATACACATTTACTCTGATACAATGTATTTACAAATGTGTCAGTACTGCACAATGTATTTGATAATTAATTTATCAATACTAAATTAAGAGCAAGTTTAATAATTACTAGTGACTCCAAAGGCTTGTCTTGCACAGCAAAGTCATTAAAAGGGAAGTTTAATACTAAAAATTGACACTCTAAATTCTTTTTCTATGTTTAACTGAAACTTACATTTTGTCTTTAGAGCAGCCCCCGCAGAAAATCCGGTTTATGTTGGAAATGGTAATAGTATACGAAATGCTTTCTTTTTCAGTGCAGAAATTCATCATCCACCCCTGCCCAAAATTCAAAGAATGATTTATTACTAAATTGCCTTTTGATTACGCCACTTGACGTGAAATCTGTGATGATTTCTTCTTCGGCAGTTGAGAGCTCTTCTGGAGTATTTTGAAATGGATCCCTCACTCACTCATAGCTTGCTATCAAGTTGTCGTCAGCAAGAAAATACTTTTTAAAATTCTTTGCCAGCATGGCTAAAGATTTTCAGTGGTTTCATAAACAACTTTCACATGTTGTTCTTCAGCCTTGCAAATTTATCCACATTTTCAAACATTTCTAGGTTTCTTTGCTTTAACTTTCTGTTCCATAATTCCGATTTTCTACAAAAAGCATTAATTTTATCCCTCGTCTCCAACATATGTATATTTGCTCCTTGGAGTTGAAGATTCAAGGTATTTAATTTCACGAATATATCGACCAAGTAGCTCAATTTCATCACAAATAAAACATCTCGAAACTTCTCAGCTTCATGTCGGTTTTCCTATTCTAGAGAAGTGACAATTTCGTCTTCTGATTTATAAACGCATTGCAAAAACTTCCCACGTGATAACCATCTTGCTTAGCAATAAAATAGCAGCGATGAATGTACTGCACCCATGTCTTTAGAAAGTACAGAGAAGGTTCTTGATTTCGGGGGTCTCATTTTTATATAATTTACTACTGCCACAACTGCCGTCGGCAGAATATTCAGACCATTTCTTTGGAAACCAGAGCTTCTCTGTGGATTGCAATGTGTCCAGATGTACAGTGGAGAAGGAAAAGTAACATAATACTTATCCTATTACTTAAAAGTAATTTACTTAAAATATCTATTACTTTCAAGTAACGTATACAAAATTTAATACTTATTTTGCTGATTTGCCCGATTTATAATTAAGGCCGTGATGTAGCTTTAGCGTCAATGTACATTATTATTGCATTCAATACACTTTATTGTATGGGAGACGCGATGAAAGTTATGATCGAAAATTGGGTCGGAAATAGTGAAAGTTTAAGAAGCACTGTCATACGCACATTACGCGTGAGAAAAATCACAAAAATCAATCCTTCAATCAGTTTGTTTGCTTGGGTTCGAACGCAGGTCTAAATACTAACGCTCGGCAACTTTACTACACGGCCGCTGATAGTCCCTTTCGTGTACTGGAAAAGAGGGTTAAAATGAAAATTTAATTATTTAATTTTAAATTATGGTCTTTTAAAATTGTAATCATAATATTTAAAACAGTTTAATAATGTAATCATAATTACTTAATTAATTTTAAGTAATTTATTTAATTTAATTTACTCTTTCACTTAAATTGACATACCGTGCGACTTAAATATTTCATTACTTTCTTTAGACAAACGAAATTCATTTCAAAAGGAAAACGCCTTTATCCGGATAAGCAGATGTGAAAAGGTATTCACAAGGGAACAATGGATGCCTGTCACTGATCACAAATGTGCATTTGGAAAGAAAATTCGTTTTCATAGAAAATAAAACTACGAAATATCTCAATAATGGATAACTGTCACTGATCTGCAAAATAAGAATCAGAGAACGAAACATCTGTTTTGTAAACAATACAAAATTGTTATTTCTTCTCGTCATTATTGCTATTTATTCTCTTCATTCAGTTTCCCAATTGACATTTCACTGACGTAAGAAATTTATTATGCATTGTTACGCCTAATAACTGCAACTGCTGAAAAGTTACGTGGAATAACTATGACGTCCGTGCTATATCATTGTAAAAAGCTTAAAAAGTATGAAAACAAGAAATGACGGAATCTTTAGTACCCCTGAAAGCAGAAGATAAAAAGGCAGCATGAGGATCTGTATATTATTTAGCCTTATAGCTATGAGTGTTTCTATTCCCAGTAAGTTTCAGTTTCAGTTTCAGTCGTTTATAAATATAATATTTTTGAAAGTCTAAAATAGTATTTCAAGACAAAATAAGATAGAGATTTTTTAGATTTCTTATATGTATTATTTATTTATTATAATAGCTTAGACTTTATTATGATAGCTTAGATTTTATTATGATAGCTTAGATTTTATTATGATAGCTTATTTCTTAGATTTCTTAGATTTGTTGGAGATGCAGATTTCTCACATACCTTCTAAGACAAGAGTTCTCATCCAGGGAGTAATGCGGTCACCGCTTCCTGCTTTACGATTAAAAAATATTCTAAATCGAAGCAAATGTACATGTATTTTCCGAATTTTGTAAAGGGGGGAATCATCTACCAACGGTGAAAGGGGTAATGAATAATTCTTATTATAAATCACAACTTCTCAATAACTCGAAAACACTTCTAAGTTAGGACTGTAGCTTTATTTCACATCTCTATAATTATTTCAACACCTTCACTACAAAGGCGGAAACGCTCTCTTCCCACTGCGAGAACACACCACTCTCGGGTTTTTCCCTTTTTTTGCACAGCACTGCCCTCTGGAGGCATTTTCTATATTTTACAGTTCATATATCAAGGAGGTGAGACTGAACATCCTCCCGCCCATTGAAATTGCAAATTTCAATATGAAAGTATCAAAACAAATTTTGCAAAGGTTGAATAACAATAATATATAATAAAACACATATTACAATAACACTGTTTAACAACTTAAATGAAAATAATTATAACATAACGAATACAACACAATTGCAATAATACACCATATGGTCTAACTATTGATTTGGCAAGATACATATGTGCCGACTACTTCTTTTAAGAAATTTTCCATCTGGTAACCGTAAATTGACAACTCTTACCTTTCCGTCCTTACCAGGAAATATCTCAGCAATTCTAGCAACCAACCATTTAGTTGGTGGAAGATTCTCATCTTTTATAAGTACAACAGTTCCAACTTTAACATTATTTTTATCAAACTGCCACTTTAATCTTTGATGTAAATTACTAAGATAATCCTTTCGCCACAACTGCCAAATTTTTTGAACATAATTAGTTATTTTTTGCCACTTGGAAAGTTTGTTTTCTGGAATACCTGTTAAATTGGGCTCAGGTATAGAGGTGATTTCTCTGCCGATCAAAAAGTGTCCGGGGGACAAAACTCTAAAATCATTAGAATCGGAAGACATAGGAGAAAGAGGGCGTGAGTTTAAAACCCTTCGATTTGTATCACAATTGTTAAAAACTCCTCTATAGTTAAATTAGTATTTCCCATGACACGTTTCAAATGGTATTTGAATGACTTTACGCCAGCCTCCCAAAGACCGCCAAAATTGGGAGCCTTGGGAGGGATGAACTTCCAGTCAATACCATCGGAAGATAAATATCCTGCAAGAAGTTCATCAGGAGAATTCACCATATTACACAATATCTTTAACTCTGCTGCCGCACCTACAAATGTTTGTGCGTTATCCGTAAAAAGTTTTCTAGATTTGCCTCTTCGAGCAAAAACCCTTTTCAGACAAGAAATAAAAGTTTGTGTCTTTAAATCTGTTACGATTTCCAAATGAATTGCACGGGTTGCGAGGCAAACAAATATGGCAACATATACTTTGTTAAATACACCCTTACGCTGGTTTTTGTATTTCACAAGAAAGGGTCCACAAAAATCGATTCCTGTTTCATTAAATGCAAAATTTTCATTAACCCGCTCAGATGGCAGATTTCCCATTAACTGAGAAGAAGTAGAAGGATTTGCCTTAAAACAAACAACGCACTGATGACAAATCTTTCTGCAAATATTTCTCCCATTTATGGGCCAATAGTTTTCTCTCACATAATGTAATAAAGTTTGCGGTCCCACATGAAAGCATTTTTTGTGAAAATACATTACAATTAAATCTGTTAAATGATTTTTTGGTGGAAGCACCACAGGATGTTTTTTACAGAGCTCAAGATTAGAATTTTGGAGGCGACCACCAACTCTAATAATAATAGAATTTTGATCAATAAAAGGAGCTAAACCTTTTAGCTTACTATTGGGGGCTACTGTTTTACCCTTAGATAAACTTTTCAGCTCTGCCGAAAATTCTTGAGATTGTACCTGTCTGTTTAAGAAAATCTCTGCTTGCTCTAGTTCAGCAGCGGTTATATATCCTGACCTTTTGGAACTCCGGTTTCTTGCATTATAGATGAACCTGAAAAGAAAACTTAAAACACGTAAAATATGCATAAAATCATTACTTAAGTCATAAATACGATTTAAAAAGTTAAAGTCCTTTGTTATAATAAGGAGTTTCAGAGAGTCAATACTATCACAGTCTTTTTTCAGTTCATTGAAATACTCATCCTCTGTGACACTAAGTTCTGGAGGTTCAGGAATAATTTCCTTTAAGAAGGCAGGTCCAGTCCACCAAGTTGAATTATTTATAAGAGAATCACTACTTGTACCACGGGTAAGTAAAGCAGCTGGATTAGCCTTGCCTGGACAATGATGCCACGTTGCCTCAGCTGTCAAGTTTTGTATCTCCTTCACACGGTTTGATGCAAATTGTTTCCACTTTTTACTTGGATTTTGAATCCAGTATAAGGTGACCTTTGAATCACTCAAAAAAAAACTTCTCGACATTTGTTTTTTGTCAATAACTGGTTTCAGTTCACTAGCTAATCTTGCCGCAAGTAAAGCACCCATAAGCTCTAGTCTTGGCAATGACAGCTTCTTTAACGGAGCCACTCTGGATTTTGAAGCTATAAGATTGATCAAGATTTCGTTCTCACCCTTTAACTTAACGAAACCAACTGCTCCATAAGTCTTAATACTAGCATCCGAAAATGTATGAATTTCCAGTTCTGCATCTTGATCAATAAAAGAACCAAGTATATATCTCAGAACCTTTTAAGTTGTGGAGCTTCTTTACACCACCTCATCCACTTCTCGCTTATATCGGGAGGTAAAGCTTCATCCCAAGAAAGTTTTCTTTGCCAGATCTCCTGGAACAGGCACTTGAAACGGATAGTAAAAGGAGTCACAAGACCCAATGGGTCGAAGATTCTTCCAGCAGCCATTATTAGAAACCTCTTGGTGTTCCCTCTCTGTTGGAGAAATTCTAGCAAACTATTAATTTCTAAGGACAGGTAATCACTACATGGATCCCATAAGAGACCAAGAACTCTATGCAATTTATCCTTTAAATCTTCTGGGCATAACTGCTTGAATCCCATAGCCTTCCACTCCTTTCTTAACTGCTCAGAATTTGAAATCCACTTCCTTAAGGGCATCCCAGCATCTCTCATTATTTTTTCGGCACATTTTGAAATTTCAAAGGCAGATGGAACGTCGTCATTACCTGTGATAAGGTCATCTACGTAAAAACAGGTATCAAGTGTTTGTACTGTAGCAGGAAAGTCTTTTCTGTACTTCTCTATATGGTTTTTAATAGTTACTGCCAATAAAAAGGGACTTGCGTTTACTCCAAAAATTATCCTTTTGAATTTATATACACATACATTATTCATATTGTCAATGAAAAGGAATCTCACTGCATCTCTATCTCCTTCGCGTAAAGAAATTTGCAAGAAAGCCTTCTCTATATCTGCCAAGAAGGCGATCTTATTCAAGCGAAAGAATGTCAATAAATGAAATATATTTGGGTTTAAATTAATTCCTTGATATAAACAATCATTTAGAGATAATTGTCCTGGTTCATGCGAACTTCCATCAAAAACAATCCTTACCTTAGTAGTTAAGCTCTCTTGTCTTACAACTGCATGGTGAGGTAAGTAATATAAAGGTTTATTCACTTCTTTAACTGGGCTCATCACTTTCTCAATAATTCCCTCACTCAAATAATTATTCAAGATATCACAGTACTCTAAATACAGGGAATTATCACGTTTCATTCTCTTAACAAGGTTTGCAAGTCGATTTTTTGCAACATCATAATTGTCTTTAAGTTCCTCCCAATTTCTCTTCCAAGGTAACCCAACCTCATATCGTCCGTCTTTAAAACAAACTGTTTCATTGAACATCTCTAGGGCCTTATCTTCCTCATTTCTCAATTCGGTATCTTTAATACCAAGGGATTCTAACTCCCAGAAGTTTGCTAACTGATTATCTAAATCTTCGAAATTGTTTACTAATCCACAATGATAACTCTTTTGTTTACTTAAATTCATAGACCCACTTACTACCCAACCAAACACTGTCTCTTGCAACACGATAGATTCCTCTTGTAATTTTATTTGATTTGGTTTGAGCAGCAGGTAAAATATATCAGCTCCCAGAAGAGCATCAATCTTCGTTGGTCTATAAAAATTTGGATCAGCGTAACAAATATTTGTTGGAAAACAAATTTTCTTAACGTCCAATTGCTTCGAAAGAGTAAGATCAGTAATATTATCTACAATTAAAAATTCAACATTTCTTTTAAAGTCTCCATTCGAATTTTCTACTGACGTAACTAGCTTATTTTTAACAGTTAGAATCGAATTATTCAGGCCAGATATAGGAGCATTTATTGCTTGTTTTTTTATTTGTAACATATCCGCGATTTCCTTTCTAATTAGGCTGACTTGACTGCCTACGTCAAGAATTGCTAAAATGTTTATTATTCCTCCGTTTCCCATTCGAACCTTAACCACGGCAGTAGACAAAAATGTATAAGTTTTTCGACTTTGAAAAGGAAAACTTTGCTCTGGCGCCGAGAAGGATTTATGATCATGTTCGTAACTCGTTCCGACAAATGATTGATTTATGGAAGGAATCGCATTTTTTTTTTCGAAACTAATCGCGTTCGGATTTAATTCGCTTGAAATGTTTATTTCACTAGTATTATTCGGTGAGAAAGATGCTTCTTGAGAATGTACACCATGGGATGAATTATTATTTCTTTTCTCAAAGTGAATCAGGGTGTTATGTTTTTTACCGCATTTAGCACAGGAAAATTTAGAAGAACACTGCTTGACACTATGGTTTGAAAAGCAATTAAAACACAATCCTTGCCTTTTTAGAAATTCAACCCTATCATTCACTGATATATCTTGAAATTTAGGACATTTATATATAATATGATTATCCAAACAGAAACCACACTTAGATGACTTCACAGTACTTAACAACACATTTCCTTTAGAACAATACTTTTGGTTCGTGTTCTTAGAAACTCTAAACGCTTCTAAGGTTCTTGCATGATTTTTTAGAAATTCAATTAAGTCATTCAAATTGGGAACATTATTTTTCTTACCAAATTCGCGTTCGAACCATAATTTTGTTGCAGCATCTAATTTTTGTAACAATACATACGCAAACATTATTTCAGCAAACCCATCAATTTTGTGTTCTAAAATTTCTAACGCTCTTGTACATTCAAAGGCAATGTCAACTAAATTTAGTAAAGCACTAGCAGACTCACTGTGAATAGGTGGAATTGACATAAACCGCTTAATGTGGGCAAAAACCTGTTCTCGATGATTTGAAAATCTTTCTTCTAGCAGTGACCAAGCAACTTCATAATTTTGATCGGAAACTGG
>KK119375.1:154791-184491 GCA_000611955.2 Stegodyphus mimosarum | reverse complement strand
TCGAAAACACTTAAAAGAGAAGAGGGGATCTTTTTTTCACCTCTCTAATAATTTTTCAACACCTTCACCAAAAAGGGGGAAACACTCTCTTCCCACTGCGAGAACACACTCTCGGGTTTTTCCCTTTTTTTGCACAGCACTGCCCTCTGGAGGCATTTTCTATATTTTGCAGTTCATATATCAAGGAGGTGAGACTGAACAGGGGTATTTGGGGAAAAACAAGTTGAGAACCACTGTTCTGAAATATATAAATGATAATATAATGCATAAGCGATGCAAAAAACTATTAAATTTTTGCACGGAATTTAAGATAAAAGCTTTTCATTTTCCTTGCACGAAGTAAAGGAAATTTCGTAATAGCGAAAAATTTCGGCTATATTTTCAATATAATTTCAATGGAAACATCCATTCTGTCCGTTTCTGAATCCATTTTAACACTTTTTTTTGTGTGTGGCGTATGTACATACGGCCTGTGGAAATTATTTGATTAATTGATAGATGGCGCTAGCGTTTCGTGTGAAACGTGACATGCCTTTTTTGAATTTCGGCAGACTCTCCACTCACGAGCTCTATGTATAGCTAGATAAGATAGATTCGTGCGTAGTTTCGCACACTAGTCGAATAATAACAATGAAGTTCCTATTAAAATATTAGATTTTTCGATTGGCATGAGTATTTCGATCTTTTATAATCGATGCAAATCTGTAAGTGATTACTTGTAAATAATGTACATATTAAACTTTACGTTTTTAAAATTATTCAACCTTTGATTTCTATGACTCTCTGAATTTTTGAAACACGGCCAGAATGAAGGGCTTGTTTTTTTCAAAATGAATCGTGAAATGGATTTAAAATGGATTCAAAATTAAATTTTTTGTATACGTGCATACACGTACGTAAGAATGTAGCTAACATAACTCAAAAACGATTAGCCGTAGAAGATTGAAATTTTACATATGGGACTGCTATAACATCTAGTTGTGCATCTTCCATTTTTATTGCAATCGGCAATATCAAAAGTGTGTATGTATATATATATATTCAAATATCTAATTTAATAAAGTAATTTTCTGTAACTAAAAAGCGTAAAACCTGCGCTAAAGCTGCATAAAAGGAAAATAATATTTTTTTTAATAGAATAGAATTATCTCCTACAAATAGAAAGGAAAACTGGAAATTGTAAAGCAATTGAAGAAAAAACATTCTTTAAGTGTGCGCTAGAGCTTGTAAATAAAGTTTGAACTAAAAGTAAATTGAAAAATATGGTAAAAACGGCTTAAAATTAAATTTTAGAAAATATGATAAAACTGTAAAGGGCGAAAATTTAAAAAAAAATTGTAGAATCATTTATCACCATTAAACGGAAATTAATTGATTTTTCAAGGGGAATAAACCAATTTCCGCTCAATTAACAATAATTAATCGAAGTGATTACGTTTCGTTGTCTTTATATGAAAGAATCAATCATAATAATTTCAAGTCAAGAAGATATTGAGTCAAAACTGATTCCAAGTACGAGAAAAGAAAAATTTTAAGAGGAGAAAAAATCAACTATTGCTCATTTGACCAATTTGATTCCAATTATAAACCAATATAACTAATTATTTGAGTAAAGATTGGAGGAATTTTTCTTAAAAAGACCATTCCTGGACATGACCGCTGTTACTCATAGTAAGGCAATTCACGAACTACATAAACATAAAAAACGTTGTAAAAAACGTTGTAAAAATTAAGAATATTTAAATATAATTTTAAATATTCGATCGATACTAAATAAATACAAAAATATGCAAGAGACATAAATTTTCTTAAATTTAATTTATGCCTTTTTTACCATGTTTTTCAATTTACGTTTAGTTTAAACTTTATTTACATGGTCTAGCTCATATTTAAAGTTTTTTTTTTACTTCAATAACTTTACAGTTTCTAGTTTTCCTTTCTATTCCTAGGAGATAATTCTGTTCTGTTATGTGTACATTACTCCTTACCAGGCTTAATAGTCCTTACCTGCCCTTTATTTTTACAATCGTAGTTAAATACTTCCAATTACAAAACTATTTTAAATTGCAAAAATATCCTTGTTTTGGCAATGTCAAATTTTAAAAAATATTTGCTTTGCGACAACTAATTAAATATTTTATTGCGGTTTCCCCGTTTCCATACATATTTGGAAAAGTTTCATACCTGCTATGAAAAAATAAAATTAGAGGAAGTTTGACAACCGTACAGTGACCGGGATATTTAACTCAAAATTTGAAATATTTGATGTCATTTTCAACTTGTCTGAGAGATTAGTTAATTAAGTTCGAATCATTCGAGAAAATATGTTCATATGAAGTGAAAAAAATAGTGTATAATTTGATAGGCCTATAAGGAACTTATGTGGTGTCCATCATACAGGGGTTGGACAAAAACATGGAAACACCTTGTGAAATGCATGTTTGAAAAGAAAGATTGATTTTAATGAAATATGCATGTGGCGCTGGCGTTTTTGACTACTGACGCCACCTATAGAACTTCGTAAATGTGCTAAACAGTTCAGTTGTTGTCGAAGTACTGTTATGTGAGGTTGTCATTGCATTATGTCAGAGTTAACAGACTTCGAACGTCGGCAAATTGTTGGAGCACGTATGTTAGGTGCTTCCGTAAGCAAGGTAGCCGAGGTGTTTAGTGTTTCAAGAGGTAGTGTATCGAAGATTTATTCCGCATATTTGAAAAGCGGAAAAACATCATCTGCTAAATCACAGCGCAGACGAAAGTGTGTCCTGAGTGATCGTGACAGACGATCATTAAGGGCAATTGTGACGAAAAATAAGAAGACCACAGCTGCAAAAGTTACTGCTGAAATGAATGTTGTGTTACCGAACCCTGTGAATACCAAAACAATTAGAAGGGAGCTTCATAAACAGGGAATTGCTGGCCGTGCTGCAATTGAGAAGCCACTTATCAGTGATGCTAATGCCCGTAACAGGAAAAGGTGGTGTTTATGTCATAAAGCCTGGACTATAGAGCAGTGGAAGCGAGTCATATGGTCTGGCGAATCTTCTTTCACATTGTTTGCCACTTCTGGCCGAGTTTACGTCTGGAGAACGCCATCTCAAGCCTAAAATACAGACTGATTGTTGCCAAGAGTGAAATACGGCGGAGGTTCTGTTATGGTTTTGGCAACCATATCGTAGTTTTCTGCTAGCCCCATGATAACTGTGTCAGGGCACATGACTTCCAAGACTTATGTGAATATTTTGGCCGATCAAGTTCATCCCATGGTACAAACTTTGTTCCCCGATGGTGATGGTGTCTTCCAAGACGACAAAGCCCCTGTTCACACAGCTCACATTGTCCAGGACTGGTTTTCTGAGCACGAGGATGAGTTGTCCCATCTCCCCTGGCCACCACAGTCACCAGACCTGAATATTATCGAACCTTTGTGGTCTACATTGGAACGGAAAGTGCGTTCTCGTTATCCACCGCCAACATCGTTATCTGAACTTGCCACCGTTTTGCAGGAAGAATGTATAATATTCCCTTGGAAAACATACAGGAACTGTATTTATCCATTCCGAGATGACAGCAAGCTGTTATGGATGCCAACGGGTTTCCTACACCATATTAAGCAAAGAAACATGTTTTTTAAAGGTGTTTCCATATTTTTGTCCAACCAGTGTATTTTTTTTAGCAGAAACAAGATTATTAGTCTACTGTGTTTTCTGAAACTTACGTATTGCAACTGCCAAAAGTCGAGGAAGCGACTGAACAAGATCGTAACAAAGTAATTAGTATAAAAAATGACGGTAAATAAGTGTATGCAATAGAAAAAAAGGACAAAATTGTTGTACATAAGTTTCGAAACGATAATTACAAAAGCTGCCAACAGATGGCGCTGTATACTGTACAGCTTCTCGCATGCTAATTCAGAGTTTCAGAAAGCAGTGCTTCCTTTTAATCTGCATCTGGTGAAGAGCATCCGTAAAACAAAATAAGTATAGTATGGACAAAATGACGAATAAGGTGAGTCGACGAATAAGGTGAGTTGTTGGTGGAAGGTCCAAATCAATGAACTGAAGAGTCAAGTATGGGTAACAGATGTTAAGGATAGAGAATGTTAGATGGATATTTGTGATTTTCTCTGGGAAATGGAGAACATCTAAGAGAGCTAATGCAGTTGTTAGGATGAGTGAGAACAGAATAAAAGAAATTTCTGGCAAGTTTTTGAATATAATCTTGAAATGTGTATACGAATTTGGAATGAACCATGGCGCATTGATAATCTCTCTATTGTTTTGAAGAACTTGGATGTGTAGAAGGTGAGTTTCTGCAGCGTGGCCCCAGACAGGACAAGCATAGAGTAATGCTCGTCGAAGTATAAATTTATACAAGATGAGTTTATTTGAAGCTGGTGTATGACTTCTTCTGACAAGAAGTGGGAGCACAGTTGCAAGTGTGATATTAATTTTTTTCACAATTTCCCTCGGATGTTTCTGAAAAGTCAATTTTTTATCTAGAATGATTCCTAGATATTTGACTTAATTAAATGACATTAATCTCGATTCAAGATTATATTATAGAATTCTCTAATAAATATAAAAATGAAAACAAAAATACTTCAGGTATTCAGCTGCTAAGAAAATTTTCTTGATTCTTCATCTTTGAAACGAACTAAGTTTGATTTTATTAATATTTGAAATTTTATTTCCTTTTTACTTCCTTGTACGAAGTAAAGGAAGTATTGTAATCATGAAAAATTCCGTTTACAATATTTCAAAGAAAATATCCATTTTGACGGCTATTGAATGCAATTTAATAATGTTTTTGCATGACATCTGTACATAAGGACGGAATAAAGGAATCTATTTTCCCAAACGAACTATAAAACTATTTTAAAATGGATTCAGAAGAGATTTTTTTCATGGTGTCTGTACGTATGTATTTGGAATAACTCAAAAACGAGTAGCCTCAGGACGTTGAAATTTTGTATGTAGGACTGATATAACATGTAGATGTGCACCTCCCTTTTTGGTTGCAATCGACCGCGCCAAAACTATATATATATATATAGATCCACTCTGTTACTTGGCTCAGTTAGCTCTTTTTATTCTTATATATTGGTAAATTGCATATTTTTTAAAAAATGATTTAATTATGTTGTTCTTATCTTCCGGTTAAGATTTTTATGCCTTTAATAAATCTGCATGCAAGATTTGTAGAATTAATCAACAATTTAAAAGTTTGTTAAGTGCCACTAAGCCTAATTTTTTTTACCATAGCAGACATATTTGTTTAAATTTGAAAGTTAGCAGAATAATGGATTTGTTGCCAATCTAGAGAAAGCAAGCTTCGCAACAACAAAGATAGCGCCTTCTTTTATTATTGCGAATTAAATCATGTTTAATCCATTCTGGAATTATCATTTAAGTTACTAAATTATCTCATATACTGACTCAGCTTAGCGTCCATAACAAATTAAGTTAGTTTCTACGCCTTCAGTGTCTTTTTCCCAAGTGAGACCAAAAGTTCTTTCAGTTTTGTGCACCGAAAATCTGCTTTCCTGCCTACTTGGCGAATTGCTTGTTTTTGCGTAGAAACTGTAATTTTAATTGTACAAAATTGTTTTTTAATGGTTTTAACTGTATTTGCTGTTTTATGTTTTTCTATATCTTTAAATTTTTAATGTAAATATTTTGAGTTTTTATGTATTTTTGCCTTGTCGCGAAGTAAGAACTGAATTAATTAAATGAGAAATATATCTCTAACGAAATTTGGCAAAATAAGTGTTTCGTATTGGCAGCAAATATTTTCGCCAGCCTGTATCGGAACAGAGGAGAATGTTTACGAATAGCGCATGCGCTTTGTTAGGCGGCGCTGAATCGTCTGTGAAAAACCTGTTTCTTTTTTATTTGTTTAATTTCTTTTATACATCATTTTAGATTTATTATAGTATTTGAACAGAACATGTGGCAACGATTAGATAATTCTTCAGGTGATACAATTTTTGTGCATTTTGAGTTATATAATGAATGAGATCTAACGCTGTTAAGTAACCTAGTGCCAGTGTCGCTATGGTAAACAAATATAGTGAATTTTAAAGATCGTTATTTAAAGATCGTGCATATATTCTATTGTGGCTTATGCGCTATTGACGAAGTAGATTTAATTAAATTCAATAAGTTTAAATGAAATGCAGGAGAAAACGGGTATAAATTAATATTCAGTATAAGGAAGTTATGTGGTGGACATATCAGATTTTTTTTTTTAGCAATAGATTCACTTTTGCTCTTGAATTATAGAAATAATTTGAGATTTTCACTACTATTAAAAACAAGCAAAAATGTTTAGTCTTAAAACTAGGAATAATTAAATACTTGCTTAAAAGTATTAAATAATGTATACTCTGTTCGCAACTTCCAGCTCACTGGGCAGTCAGTCCGTAAGTCACCTGTGATCAACAGTTATCCTGAATACGTACTGATACTGGTAAAAATTCTTTCCAATGTTACATTTGCGAGAATAGTATTTCTTTCTTAATATATAATTAATCATTATTGAAAAAAACTGATAAGATTTCGATTTTAACCATTGCCCAAAACGGCTCAATGTGGTTTCTAGTGGAGAATATCAATAGAGATGGCTCAAGTAAAATAGCGAAACATTTCATAAGATACTAGATGAATAGATATTTAGATTACACTGTGGAGCGTATCCTCTGTCTATTTGAAAACTGGAAAGTATCTAATATCATTCTTTGAAAATATTGAATGTCTGTAAAAACCTGGAAAGTATCTAATATCATTCTTTGAAAATATTGAACTGTAAAAACTATTGAATGTCTGTAAAAACCTGGAAAGTATCTAATATCATTCTTTGAAAATATTGAATGTCTGTAATGAGATAGATCTCAAATAATTCAGTGCATTTTTATTTCAATCAATGAGTTTGAAAAATAAAAAGATAATACTGTTATGAACTCTTCTATTGCTTTTCAATTGCTTAGTTTAGCATTCACTAACAGACAGATACAATCTGAAAGATAGATCTAATAGATCTTGCATTTTGCCAAATGGCAACAGACTCAGACAAAAAATGAAGAGGCCGTTTACAGCGCACAACCCAAAATCGTGTTTCGAGAATAACAAGTGTTTTGGGTTAAAAATTATGTATGGTATTTTGATCGGTTTATTCATATTATTTTATTATGATTCATTTTGATCGTTTATTTTTGTATCATTGATTATTATCCTATTGTAAATTAATATTTAATCTGTGCCAGAAGATGCAGTGCTTTGCATACTGATTTAGTGTTCAATTTAAAATAAATTTCGTTCAATTTAAAATAAATTTCTTTAATTTCTGTGTTTTGTAGCGTGTCTCATGAACCAACACTATGAATCGTGTGGAAATGCTTGTCCTTTTACCTGTGAAAGTCTTGATAAACACCCAGTGATGTGTGTTGCCATGTGTGTTGCAGGATGCCAGTGTAATGAGGGATATTTGAGAACAGAAATGGGCGTCTGCGTAAAGCCCGAAGATTGCCCATAAGAAGGTTGAGTTCACAAAAATCATTTCCAGTTAATTTTCTTTTGAATTTATAAAAATTAATGATCATTTCATGGATGATGAAATTTGATACTTCAATTTTAATATTGGTCAGAATTTGAATAGCATAAAAACATTAATTTTATTTATATTTTACTGAAAAAAAATGAATTATCATAAAGAAAAATATTTCCTTCGAATATTATATTATTATTATTTGAAAAGTTTAAAAATAAAAAACTGATAGATTTTTCCAATTTTTATTTTACAGGAAAAGCAAATCTCATCAGTAACCATGATGTTGGATAACTCTTGCAGCAAAATAGTAGTAGATTCGTAGTATAACTTAAGTAAATACATGCATCAGTGTGTACTTCAGAGTTTGCAAGGATCATAATTATATTACTTTGTTTGTTGCTTATTTGAACGAACTATATTACAAATAAATTATGTTAGAAATAAAGGTTTGAAGTTTATTATTTTTATTATTTGATTGAAGTTAACATTAATTACGTACTAGATATGAAGCCTAAAGCCAAAATTAATAGCTATAGGTAAAACATTTCAATTTTAGTTATAGCAAAGACATAATGGCATTTTCGGTTCTAAAATTATTTTTAACAGTTGCATTATTCCACTGAGCCATGTCTAATTTTCACATTTTCAAACAAATATGTGTTTATTTTCATCAAAGCTACCTGAATTCATAAAAGTGCGATGAACTAATGCAATATGCTTACATATATTTAATAATTTTGAAAAGCTGGATATTAAAAATGTACGATAAGAGAAATAAAACAGAGGTGTGTATAACTTTAGATAAAATCGTTAACATTAAAACAGAGAGTCTCTTTACCCACTTTCTTAATGAAAACGTTCTTGCTTGTTTCGTACATATGAGCAGTCGGCGATTCTTGAATTCTAGCAAAATCCTTGTTTTTCTACTGAGGAACTCAAACAACAAATTTAACAACTTCGATTCTGCTGCATCTTATCTAAATATATGGTAACAGCTTTACAGAATTTTCAATACAAATACTCTATAGTACTGTTGGCTGGCACTAAACACGCACATCCGTCTCGAACCACTGGTATTGGAAGTACCGAGCAGGAACCCAAGGCACCGAAGAGTCGAAAACGAAGAACTGGAACATCGAAGACGCAAAGCACTTTGTTCCATCCGTAACTACCTCTGTATGGCGTGAATATCGCGCAACTGCACTGTTGTCCAATTCGTACCAATAGTCTATATTTTACTCAGTATCACTTTGAACACATCAAGAAAGACCGCTTGATCAATGGTTCTCCATAGGATGGTCGCAATGACCAGTAGTCAATACAGTCTCTTACTTTACTCTGTTATAAAAGAGAAAAATGGCCCTGCAAGGCAATTTTCCCCTTCTGGTTTGCCACGCAACCATGAGGACAAATGTTTCGGAAGATGGTTGAATCTTCTAATTAGTTAAAATGTGCGGTGACTAGAGCATATATAACTAGCATAAATGAGGATAAGGTCGTTATGACTTTGAAGTGACGATTTTAAAGTAACAAATTTTAAACGCAGAATCCTAACAAACGAATAATTAAGTAAAATCAATGAGAATGAAGCAAGAGAATAGAACCTTTAACTGTGCAATGACAGAGTTACAATCTAGAAGAATATCCTAAAACGTAGCCTTTCTTGAAAAACACAAAGTAATAAATTCTTCATTGTAAGCTAAGTCGAAAGGGAAGTCGTCAATTGAGAGCTTGGTCACATAAAACCGCAATCATATAGAGTTTTACTTAGTTCAATTAAACAAGTATTCAAATTTTTGTTATCTTTTCTAAACTCCCCAACTTCTCCTCGCATTTCCTCGCCAGGATGCAAATTAAAATTTAAGTGAAGTAAGTATTTAAACGGGTGAATCTTGGAGTTTATTCAGAGCGTGTTTTCGCTAGCCAGCGCACTTTACGAATCTGTCCTTGCCGTTACGCAGAGTTGCTGATACGAATTTTTGACAGTTAAATAATTACCACGCCATTGTAGGTTGTCGAGTCAATCTAGTTAGCCTTAACTTAAAGTGCTAATCCAGCACTACTCTTTAGCCTTGAATTTGTCTAACGATTCTTAGGTTCCACCGCAAGCTGTCGGTGTTATTATAAAGCACGATGTACATGTCTTTCTGTTCATAGTTGATAAAAATAAAGAGTTATTTTTACCTTTCTTCTGTGTTGTTATCATTTACGCCTGTGCGAGAAGTCGCTAGGTTCTGCAGTAGGATCTCGTACAGTTTATGTAGCCAAAGGGAGTATGATCCTATAATCAGATCTACTATCTACACTCAGCTGTGAGTCGAAAGAAACATTTCAAAGAACCTTGGCTTCCAGGTTCTAGGATAAGTAATTACGAACTTACTAATTATGAGAATTAATTGCGTAACTAATTATGAATACACCAGTTTTTTTCGACGAAGATTTATGCAAGACAGAACATGTGCAAGGAACATTGTCGCCGGAATCGCAATATGTACCGCATACATAACTGGGATATAGCTTCCATCAGGACTGCTTCGGCTACGAACCAATGCCAGGTGGAAACTCATTTCTTGGAAAACTTTCTTCTAGAGTTACTAGATAAGGTAATAACAAGTCAGTCTGAGAAAGCTCAAGACAAAAAAAAAGGAATAATACTGTTAATCAATCTTGGGATGCTACCGTCGATTCTTTAGAATTTTCATCTATGAAAACCGAAGGAGTACTGACTGCTAACGGAGAAAGAATACTGAATGCTTCCCTGATCTCCCTTCTCGGGTGTATCAGTGACTTTGAGTCTAGTTTTGAATACGAATGACTCTTAGCATATTTTTTCAACGCCGAGGCAAAGTGGAAAATGTAGATTTATAACTAACTACAGTGGGTATCGCTTAATATGAGCAGCCAACCTTATATGATTTTATAAAACGGTTGAGTTTTATATGCGGTCCTGGGCTGCATATAAAACATCCGCATTCGTTTCGGTTAGGGATACAAGGTTGGATATTTTCGGGGGGATATAAAAACAAAATGTTTAAAAATAGACTTATTTCATATAATATTTCAGTAAATTTTTATGAATGAAATGTGCACAAACCGAAACTCTGTCCCCTTGTATACGGCCCAGCTGTTAAGATTTATAATTTTTTACGATATGCTATTTAATAGGCAAGGTATATGCACTCTTTTTAAAAAAAGAACTTTAATTCTTTTTTACGCAGCTGACAAAAGCCATATTAATTCAGAAAAATTTTAATTATTGCAACATAATACGCAGATGAATACAATATATAAGCATATTAAATGTTATTAAAAAATTTATTCATTCGAGTTTGTTGCATATTTCTTGTTAGTAGCTTCTCAACGGTGGTCTCCAAGATACGACATTGCTTCTAATTTTGTGTATCTCCACCTTTAAGTTCTAGTATTCTTCTTAAAATTTTCAATGCTGGTCGAGAATCTGCTGCTGTTAGTACAGGATCGGGATTTCGGAATTTTCCCCTTCGACCTCACGTTCATGTTCACTAATTCCTTTGCTTTCTCTGATAACTTCGATGATTTCTGCATCACTCTTTTCGTAGCAAGTCTGGTTATTTTCATTAGATTCCCAAATATTCGAAAAAAGTCACATCAGGCATTTTTTTCCTTGTCACATTGTCTTCTGGCATATCTTGCGAGTTTCCAGAAATTTGCTATTGACAGAAGTCGGCTTTTTTAAAACAATTTAAAATCACTTGCGAAGTTACTTAACCCCACGCATTTAAAATAATATATATGGTATCTAAGAAAAAAATCGACTGAACTATTTTTTTAAAAGAACAAACTGCATCAGTCGTATCAATCTTGTTAATGACGTTTTAAACCACTTCCTCCCTATAATGATTCTTGAATGCTTTTATAACACTCTGAAGAATATTATGAATAGCCTGAAGAATGATGGCTGAAGAATGGAAGTTGTATTATGAGGAAGGAAAACTAATTTAATGTTCTTCAACGACAGATCAGTTGGATGGGCAGAGCCACTTTTTTTTGTTGAAATTCTTTATCCCACTTCGTAAGAAAATCACTAAAAATATTGCTTGTCATGCAAGCATTTTTATTTGTGTAATAAGTTACAGGCAAACGCTTGACGCCCTTCAGACGACGAGGATTTTTGCGTGCACGAATGCCTGATGGAGTCTTTCTAACTGTTCCCTCTCCTTTTCACATTAACAACATAGTAAAACATTGTTTCATTTTTTTACAGCCAGCTGACGACTTACTTTTAAACATTAAAGTGTACTGAGGTAGGGCTCAGTAATAAAGGCCAGTTTCATCAGTGTTAAAAATTGAATGCTGTTTATATTCTTGCAGAAGTTAATCTAAATTCTTTTCTATCTAATTATTAGCTTCATTAGAGTTTTCATCTTGTTTTCTCTCCATGTGATTTTCTGAAAACGATAATGTTTCTTTCTTTCAATCCTGTGAGCCATCCAACGATAGGGACAAACTCCTCTCCCAGCATTTTGAGGAACTCTGTTGCTTTTCCTCCAGGATTTCTCTTTACATCGTGGCGTTCTTTCTGTTGCCATTTTGAAACCACTTCAAGAGATCAGTTTGTAGAGTCATTAGGTTATTTCGAAGCAGGAGTCGTGAAAAATGAGCAACGCCTTCGCCGGGAATCGAACCACAGACCTCTCGGTTACGCGTCGAGCGGCTGACTACTACACCACGAACGAATGCGAAGAAGGCGGGAGAAATACCTTATATACCCCACTTTTAAAGGGCGACTGGGGTTTGGGAGACCCAGTCTCCAAATCCCGGTGGTGAAGAATCATCATCCACCACCTTTTTAGTTCGGGCGCCAGCTGTAGAGACATTACGTTATTTGGAAGCAGGAGAAGGAAAAAATTATCAACGCCTTCTCCGAGAATCGAACAACGGACCTCTCGGCTACGCGTCGAGCGTGCTGACCACTACACCACGAAGGCATACGAAGAAGGCGGGAGAAATACCTATATATATAAGTTACTACATCGGTAAACTTTCCACTTCACTTCTTTTTACGTGAGACATTTGCGTTTGCTACAAGTTCATCCGAAATTTCTTCTCTTCTTTTCAACAACGTATTTAATGCAGACTGTAAAATTCCGAGGTGTGCTTAAGCTTCACGTTGGCTGCATTTCGGTAAAGCAGCACATTGCTTCAACAATTCTTCTTTATATTTTAAGCTTAAGTCCTTGCGTTTGGAGATTTTGAGACACGACAAAACAACGAAAGCATGATGTAGATGGGGAAATTGAACGCAATGTGTGAGCAAAAAAAGACAATTTTTTATACAGTTTCTCCCTCATGTCCTTTTTCCTATCCCCCCCCAAGTTGTCGCAGCAAGTTCTGACAAACCTCTTGTGACCCACCCCACACATCATGGTCCAGATGTGTATTCTAGCATCCGTAGATAATAATAATAATAATAAAATTCTAGCATCCGCAGCTTCACGTGTAAAAACGAATCCATCTTGAATGAAATCACTCACCTTGAAACACAGACTTGGGGCTTTTGAGAATTCGAGATAAAATCCTAGCATTGGTACCTCCACATGCGAACGTGAATCGAATTTCATCAAAATCTTTAAACTTGAAACACAATCTTGGGGATTTGACTTTACAATTTTAAAAGCGATTTAATTTTATTAAGCGCTTATTTTATAATGATAATGTATTTCTTTGAATTCGTTCCTTGGATTTTGACTTTAATCTGCGGTTGATTTCATAAAGCAGCGATGTTTTAAGCAGTACCCATTGTAATGCAGGCATGTTTTTTTTACTAATCTTGTCTAAAACACACATAGCCGAGGCAAAATTGTCTGAATATTTAATTAAAGTTTTCCTTCGTTTATTTTCCTTAAAAATACTCAGTTCGATAATTAAACATTTTGCTATAAAATGTTACTATTAGATGCTTTCAATAACCTAAGAAGAAGGTAAACTCCCATACTCCTATGCTTATATAAATGAATTATAACTTACATCAAAATGCGAATAATATGGCACGAGTAACCGTTTACAGAATCTCGCATTCTATTGGAATAAATAATAAATGCCTTTTTCATTACCTTATCCAAAAAAGAATGTATTAAATATGAAATATAAAGAGGACGTTGTTAAACTGTAGCATCCTCAGAATGGAGCACAGGATAATAATAAAATTTTTATAATCTTTCGTCAATGCATAGTAAATCATTTTTCAGTTAAGTTTGTAACAACGAAAATCAAAACTTACGAAAAATTCTAATTTGAGAACGTCACTCAGCTAATTGGAACACCCGGTTTATTGCAAAGAGTACTGTAATAAATAAATCTAATGTCACAAAGAAGAATGCTAGCATAGAACGAAAAAGTGAGAATGTTGAGGCAGTTCAACTGATGAACAGCGTTGAAGAAGGATAGGAATTCTTTGCTGTCTACCCCATGAAACTTTCGGCAGAGTTTTGACTAAGTCACTGTATTTTCAACATGTAGACATGAGATTTTCTTCTATACTGTTAAAATCTGTGTGTGTCTGTCCATTTCTTTGTTTGTTTGGTTGTTTTTTGTTTGTGGTATCGTCTTCTTCGGAACGGCGGGGAGTTGAGATTCGAGAGAGGTACCTCCGGATTCCAAAAATTCGTAGAAAGCCATTTCGACAGTTCTCATATTCTTAATACTTTAATCAGCCAAGATATTAATCGAAAACTTTATTTTTCCGAATGGCAACAGTCTTGGGCGCTGGAGATAAATATCTGTTCTTTCTTTCGAAAGTATTGCCACTGCTTTCTTTCAAATCGTAGTTTGTTAGTAAAAAATTTGCAAGTTTTACGAAGTAATAAATAATACTAGCATTGCCAAACATTAAACATATTAGTATGATATAAGATCATATTCTGACGTTGAAGAAAGCAGGAGATTCCATGTCGGAAATTTTTAGTTAATGTCAGCATTTTAAATAAACAGTTTGCTGTTAGCAACTTTTTTTTCAGGTTAGGCTAATTGACACGGTATATTATTACCATGCTCATTCTTTTATTGATATTGAGAAAAAGTTTTTAATTTACATTAAATTTAAGTCATGACGTCAAATCTGAAGTGTCAAAAGTTTTGTTTGCTGGTTTGTTTGGCAACAAAAAAGTTATTTACGAAATAGTTGTTACTTGCATGGAGGTTAGATAGATGGGGTAAGCAAGACGTCACAAAGTTGAAGCCAAGGAAATTTTAGCAACGTGACGTCAAGCCTTATCGTAGCCACCATACAGCGTACGATGTTACAGTTTCATGTTACTAGCTACGAGAAGGCGCAGTGTTTTTATTTTATGTTTATCATTTTTTCTTACCGCTTTGCGAATTTTATGATTAAGATGTAGTGGCAACGACAGAAAAAATGATGGTTCTTCTGTAAGAAACAAATTGTAAATAGCTGTAAAATAAAATTTTCCGTGTGATAAAATGGCGAAGAATTCCAAGTATCCTGTAAATTTCTTCAAGGAATGATAAGCAGAAAGGTTTTTCTGATCAAATGCTTTTAGATGTTGAAGGCAAAACTAAAAAATGCAACTTAGAGACATAAAATCAAAATACGAGTTAGAATACAAAACATTTTTTTTTTTTTTTTTGCAATGACAGGCTCTAGCCGTTTACAGACATTGGCCACTACCAGGGCCCTAGCGGTGGTCACTTTATATGGAGACACCTAACAGGTGGGCCACCGTTGCCTTCTGTGAAGGGACGGACAAATTACATGCATGTCTTCTTCAGAATTTGAACCTGGGCCCTTCGGTACTGTAGTCAGTGATACTACTTTCCCGGCTCGGCATAGGGCTCAAAACATACTGTTAAATAAAACTACACAGAATTTGAAAGAAAATATCAACTTCCGTAGCCTCAGAAGTATGTGTTTAAGCATTTCTTGCATAAAATACAATTGAAATTTCCACTGATCTTCCAGATTTTACTCTATATATATATTTTACTTCCAATTTACACATTTTCATGTACTTAGATTTGATTAAATTTGAAAACGTTATTTGCAATCCTTGTGATTCTTCTACATATTAAGAGAAAAATCTTTTATGTTAAGTTTTAAAATTAGAACGGGAGACTTATAAACGTTCAATAATGAATTGCTAACAGGTAAACAACGCCGATTAGGGTGTAAACAAATCGAACGAGAAATTTGCTTAATGCAGCGGCTATGATAAGTGATGAAGTCATACTGTGACATTTCATGGCTTCATTTTCATTGCACGGTACATAACGAGAAGGTTCATTCCATCTATTCTAAATCTTCACAATTAATTGGAAATAATGAACTCATTTCATTCATGCTGAAATGTTTTTATGCTTTCCTTTCAGATGTACATAGAACTTATAAATTTTGCTTTGGCTGCAGCCCGCTCATCAGGCGTCTTACCCGCTAGTTAAAATAATATTGAATGAAACCTGGTTGTTTGAGAAGGTAAGTGATCATCTCCTAATTAGTCTAACTGTGCATGGGTTCATTACAATAAGCTTAAAAAATATCGGCTATACTATAAAGAGCTAGTAGATACTTTTCTAATTAGGCGGGCGTGTTGCAGAGTGATAAACGAAATTTTCAACTAGCCTCCTTCAAAGACATTCACTTCACCTGGGAATTCCAACTCTTTTCTTGTATCAACCTATTTAAAAAAAATGCTTTTCTTTATCGACCCACTTAAACTTTTTTCTGGATAATACAGAGTGTACAATTTAATCCTTATTCAAATAATTGAAAGTAACTATCTTAAAGATAACAATAACAATTACACTAAGAATATGCGTACAAGTTTTAAAAAAATTATTCATCAGATTTATGTTTCATATTTCTATATTATTATTATTTTTTTTAATTTTACAAATATAAATTAGCGTTCAGGAACAAAGCCACAGATTCTAAAGGAACAAGATTTCAATTTTAATGAATATATTAACTGCGCTTGATGGAATGACGCCATTTCTTTTCATATACTTTTTAACAATATTGCTTAATTTCATTCTTAAATTCCCACGCTTAAAATATTCAATCTATTTCTTGTGTACCATAGTCAACTATTGACTTGACTAAAGCCTACTTCGACTAGATAAGAAAGGAGAAGTTAGTAATGTTGGTTGGGTAAAAACATTTATTTTTTTACATTTCTCTGATGACTTTTAAATTCCAAAACATAGCGTCCTCCGTCTATTGAATAAGATTTGTGCCTGAACATCTTCCTTAAATGCAATCAATTCTTCTTACATTATGATATCAAGATTAGACACATATCTTCAGCAGTTCTATAATCTGTGCTTGCCCATTCAAATATTCAACATCTTGGAAGCGAGCATTAAACTTTTCTTTTAAATTTTGTGAGAGATTTGATTATAACGATTTTTCTTCTACAATACTTTTCAATAACGGACGATAGCATTTGTATAATTTCCCTTTATATTTAAAGGGGGATTATATATAGTTTATATGAATTCTTCCTTACTGCATGATATAGTTTTATGTCAATAAATAATAAATTTTTAATTTTCCGCCGTCTTCCCATTCCTTCGTGGTGTAGTGGTCAGCACGCTCAAAGCGAGAGCAAGAGGTTCCGTGGTTCAATTCCCGGCGAAGGCGTTGCTCATGTTTCCGGCTTCGAAATAACCTAATGTCTCTACAATTTTACTAATACATTTTTTTTGTAATCAGTCGGATCTTGATTAAGTTGATCAATTTCCGGCGCATAGTTGGGCTATCGACACCTTGATCATGAGACGCAGTTAGAGGTAAAAGCTGGCAGAATACCAGAGATTTACCATTGGTTGTACATGTATAGCCCCGCCGTACTAACTCCACAGTGTCGCCCCAGTTTTAAAAACACCCTGGAGGGGGAGGTCCAGCAGTTCCCAGACTTTCTCTACTACCAACTTCTCGACAGGACTTTCGACTCATCGTGTATTTTGAGTGCCCCCTTGCCACACAGACACTATATGCTTACATACACTCTTGCCCTCTCAGAGATTCGAGACCGGGCCCATCATTGACCGGTATACCAGCTGGGCAGCTCCCTTGATCATCATTTGCTTCCTTCAAAATTTCGTCGACTGACTAATACCGACCACAAGGAAAACCCTTGATTTAGTTTCCCAATCTCCTTTATCTGACCGCTCAAAATTATTTATTTGCTCAATTCCTCTTTCGAGATTGTGGAGCACACCGATACCCTTACAATAATAATATGTTAGATATTCTTTGAATATGATCTGTAGCTGTTATTTGAAAACTCACAAAAACTATTAAATAATTTTTACATTTGCCTCACATGAATTTATTAACAAATTGCTTTGAATTAAAGCCACAAGAGAATTTTGAAATTTAAAAACGAACAAAAATATGGCAGCCCTCGAATTCAAGCCAAGTAGGATTTTAAAATCAGAAAAATGGGAAGGGAGGGAGCTAACAAAATAAAAAATGATCTTAACAGGTAACAAAAAAAAAATGATCTTAACAGGTATTGAAGAATCAAACACATTTATTTATTTCAGTTAATGCTAATACAAATATAATGAGCCATCTACTTTATCAATATACTATCATTTCAGACATCTGCAATTTTTCTCATTTTCCCTACTGCACCACGGCGCATTATCTTTAATGACATTTAAACCATTAATAAAGCGAAATTTAAAAAAAAAAGAATTTTTGATTATATCTTCATAGACATCTCACCAAGACTGTAAATGTTGCTGAACTATTTATTATAGCAAAGTATACTTATTAATTGATGCAAAAGGATGATTAATGATGCTTCATAATGGATTCTCATACAATCTTTGTTGCGATTTACCTCACCTGTCGAACTGTAATATAAGATCAAGTCCACAGTTTTATCGTGAACTGCGGACTTGCATCTGTCATTGGCATGAGCCTTGGGCATTTTTGTAGGTGTCAGTACGAGTTTCCTAAATTATTTCCCTATTTCGAGAGAGAATTCCTTGGGAACCAGTCCAGGGATTTCTCATTCCTCTTTTCCTACCACTCGAAGAAACTTTCAGTTCACTATAAATTTTAAGTTTCCCCATGCTTCACAGATATTACACACTTACAAACATCCAAACCTTCTCCGAAATTCGAGCCTGGGCACAACCACATAGTCAGCAACACTAACCACTGTACCAAGCAAGGCTGCCACTCTATTTTGAAAAGCTTTGCTAACAGAGACATCAAGTGATTGGAGATAAAACTGTTCGCTTACATAGATCGGTGTCCACGGAAAGTATTGAGGCAAAAACATCGCGAACGAAAACGTTGAGGAGAAAACAACGCAAAGAGAAAACATCGGGGTACAAAACAACGTGGGAGAAAAGAAAGCAAAGAAAACATCGCAGTTCTAAAATATCGTGGTTGAAAATAAAGCGGTTAAAAAACTTCGCAGGTTAAAAGCATCGTCGTCGAAAATATCGTGATAAAAATAAAGCTCCTACAAACCATTGCATGACGATAACATCTCACACATAAATCTCTCAGGTTTTAAAAGCTATAAATGCAATTTCGCATAATGATTTGGGAGTGCAAGCCTGAAAGAGGGATATTTTTACTTTTATATTTAATATTTTTGAATGAACTAACAAATTTTTTCTAAAAAATAAGAAGGAAACTTAAGCATTTAAAGATTTAAAATGAGTAGAAAATTAATGCAACTTATAGTACTGAATAGAATTTTAAAGTTACATAGTTAATTAACAAAGGTCATTAATAAATTAATCTTTTTTATAAAGTTTTACTCATAATTTTTCATGAAAAATACAGCCTAAATTATTTAGAAAAAGGAAGATAAATAACTTCATGGGTTACCTCTATAAAAATTGCTTAGTATATTACCAGATTTCGTTCTTTCACGTTTGTTAATCTGAAACTGTTTTGATGAATATTATATCTGGTTTTGTTTCCGTTTATTCTTAAAGCATCATTAACATTTTTTACGCTTCCAAATCTTTATGTGAATATGCATTTACAACTTTTAAAACCTGAAAAATGCATGAGTGCGATGTTATTGTCATGCGAGGATTGGTAGGTGCTGTATTTTTTACCACGTTATTTTTGAGGACGATATTTTTAAACTGCGAAGTTCTTGAACCGCTTTATTTTCGATGACGATATTTTATACTACGATGTTTTAGAACTGCAATGTTTTCTCTTTGCTTTCTTTCCTCCCACGATGTTTTGTGTCACGCTGTTTTCGCTTTGCGCTGTTTTCTTCGCGATGTTTTCGTCCGCGTTGTTTTCGCCTATAACCCGTGGACCGAAAACAAATGCTCCAATCACTGGGAAGTGTGATATTGGGAGAAAAAAGATGCCGAATATATTCGCTTTGAATTTAAACGTCATCTTGTTTTCGCGGCTTAAAAATCAGTTAAACAATACTTACGGTTACAGTTCAAAGTAATACGACAAATATATTTCTTGACACAATACAGAAACAGAATAATACGGAAACGACTGAAGATCTCTCTAAACCGTTGCAGCAAAGAACTTAACAAAATGTGCAGAGAAATTCTACTACAGCAAAGTTCGAATCCTAATCCAACTGTGCGCTGAAAGCAGCAACAAGTGATGGTAATAATGCGAAATGAGTTTTAAAATAATACGTTTAACATTTATCCCATAATCAATTCGGGATAACATATGCAGAAACTGTATACCAGAAGCAGATTGGAAAACTAAAAAAAAAGAGAAGGGAAAAAAACACGCAAAAACCAAAAATGAAATTAGAAATTTACATCTTTCGCTGCGTGATCATCGATGGGGAGTACTACGAAAGAAGTAAATAAATAAGCCTATTTCTGAACCAACAAAGGCATAAACTGAAATTTAAAACAAAATAATCAAAGTAATCTACATCTTTATCTGTCCAACTCCTACAGAGCGAAGTAAGCAGTGCAAACAATTGCAAAATTATAGTTTCAAAAACGTAAATAAATTTTTAAAATGCTTAAAATTGTCATTTTGAGAACACAGAGTTCAGAAACAAAAACCTGCAAATATAAACAATCCAAGATATGCAAAATAAAAGTATCCCAGTTTGGGTTAGAAGCATTTAAAAATTATAGCATCAAAACCAAACATGCAAAAAAAATTGTAAAAATTCTAATAATAATTTTCAATTAATGTGGACGAGTCCAAAAAACATGTAAAACAGAGAATACAATATATGAAAAATAATAAATTAAAATTTTGATTCAAAAATAATAAAATAAAAAATAAAAGAGGAGTTAGTACTTAAAATCTGTAACATTACAACAGCAAAAGTTCAGTAAAAATATTCGATCTATTTAGTAGCTATGCCTAAAATGTGCTGTTATTAATTTACAATAGATAAACTATGAATTTAACTGATTAATACCATTGAAAATAATTAGAAAAGAATCTCCATCGTACCATTAAATATGGTGTATATATGGTAATTTGTAAAATGGAAAAAACATCGAATTACCCGTTTTATAAAACCCGAGGAAATGCGAAAGTAACTGCAATAGAATTAAGTTCCAGAGCAGTATCAGTTCGCTTCATTTCAAAGAATGGAAAAAGCTGAAGTGTTTAGTTAACGAATGGTATAAGTTATAGTGTTTAATACCACAGTAATTACTTTTTCTTTTTTGAAATTCAGTGGGGAAGGTATAATGCAAAACTGAAGAAGCTGAAAAGTTGTAATAAAGTTAGGGCAACATTTAGTAAACTGTGAGCTAAGGAATCTTAGAGAATGCCAAAGAGAAATTTAGCAAAAATGTAATCGAAAGCAGATTAAAGAAATTGTTATACGATTAGAAAACGAAAGAAATTGTTAAATGTCACAGAAAATAGAACTCACTCCAGCGGTGTTGAGACTCAAAAGCTGAAGTAGGCCCATTTTGTTAATAAAACAGATATTAGACAATTTAATCTAAATTAAAACGAATGGAAGAATTTTGACAAGAATGCCTGATTCAACTTGTTAAGAATGTGTAGACTATACCACGTAATGATTTTAGAACAACAGAATGAATAATAACAGTAGTCTGATGATAAAAATTATTACTATATTGACAACTGTAGTTTAGCTAGCTTTTTTTTTAAACTAAATGGAATTGTGTTGTATTTTAATATTTTAATTAATAAATTAAGTTGTTTGGTAAAATCATTACTGTTATTGCAAACATTTTTTATTCTTTTTATTTCATTAATAATAAGATTAGCAATAATTTTTCTGGAGGTAATAGATTTCCAATTATTTAGTTTAACTGTTTTAAAACTGAAACGTCTTCTTTCAGAAAATAAAGTATCATCGTCAAGATTTTAAATCTGTAAGTCCAGATAATCTGCTCTGGTATCACTATTGTTAGTTTTAGGAAATTTAAGACATTTAGAACAGATATATTGCTTTTCACTTTCATTGCACTTATTAATGGCAATGATATCATCAATGTACATGTATGAAAATTTAAAAATTTCTGGTTGATGGTAATTGTTAATAAAATTATATTTCTTAACGAAAAGCAACAGGTTACAGATGGTAGTTGAATAGTTAGTTCCCACAAGAATATCGTTTCTTTGCAGAAGTTTTTTTTTTTTTTGATAGCAAATAAAATTGTGAAAAAGTGCACTTGAAGATAAGAGTTTCATTTATCAAAATCAGTTAAGCTTTTGATGCTAAGAAATAAGTGATAGATCTCAATTAAACTATTGTAAATTTCATTAAGTAACAAGGTGGTGTATAAATTCTCAAAATCGCAGTAGTTTATGCTGTTAATATTTTATTTGTTAATAGTTTTAACAACTCTCTGATTATTGTTGATAATCCTGTTGTTAAGTAATTCAATATTAGTTTGCTTCTGAACCTCAATGCAAACTTTTTTGAGAACTTTGGTAAAATTTATATAGATCCGAATTTTGTAATTATTAACCATATTAATTGTAAATCTGAATTTTATCGGATTCTTAAGAAATTTTGGAAGGCTTACAGACTGCAGAATTTATTATAGTGAGGTTTACTGGTAATTTTAAGTTTTTTGTGAAATGCTTTAGATCTGTTATAAAGCGTGTTTTCTTAACTTTTAGAGATCTGGTAAGTAATCTTATTATTAAGCTCATTATTAACAACTTCTTGATAGACTTTTTTACAAATACTCAAATCGTTACGAATCTATTGATACTATTTAGATCAGGAGTACTCAGCTAGTGAGAAATTTCATGGCATCAGGAGGGGAATGCTATCAGTCTTTTAATTGGCTGTTAAGTACTCATTGTGGGTTTATGAATATAAAAAACTACTTTTATTCAAGTTCTGGTATTTATCAACATGTTCTATACTTTTTCTTATAATTTAAATTTAAATAAATGTAAATATATATTTCGAATTTTGGATCAGGGGGAGATGATCGTCTAGCAATAGTGAAAGGGATGCATGGGACAAAAAAAATATTGGGAAGCATTGGTTGAGACAAATTTCTTTTTTTGCAAACGGATGTTCAAAACCTATTCTTCCAATGCTGCTGTTTTCGTTGGTTCCGAGATTCGCAAATGGTTTACCAAATTTAATAAAGTTAAACATATTAATTCTAAATAACTGAATCTAATTTATTAATAATTCAACTTTATGATTTCCTGTTCCTTTATAATTTCCTTTCCAATTCTGTTTTAGAATGCAAGAGTTACTAAAATTTATTTGAACATCCGCATCAGATAGACAGTTATATATTTTTATCTGTCGTGAGGTTATCGCTTTTATTTTCCATTTTCAATTGACAATGATCAAATTGCAAAACCTGTGTTCTGAATAGTGACTAGAACAACGCATATTTCCCACGTACGTGATTATCACTTATTCACAGCTATCTTGTGGGATTTGGGCCACATTTTATAAGAAGTTAGGACTATAAAAGCGAATTATCTCTCCTATGAATAGCCCATTCTTTGGATTAAGAAAAGCAAGACACAAGAGGAAATATGAAAGTCTTCATTTTATTAAGCATCATAGCCTTGGCTATTGCCGACCTAAGTAAGTTTCTAAAAATATAGATTTAATTCTAAAATTTTTTATTCAAGTAAGTTTCCTTTAACATAACTTAAGGAATGCATAATAAAATTTTTCATCAAGTAATTTTCATCCTTATTTGCAATTATTCTGAGTTGTTTTCGTTAGCTTACTACTGAATTGTTTTTCATAAACTTACTAAGAATAGCTTTGGTATATTGATTTTTATAAATTTCATTCTTATTAGCATGTGTAAGAAATTCTGAATTTTTACCGAAAAGCAAAAAATTATGTTCTACATTTCCGTGTATTTTGAACAGATGCGCATTTAGACAGTTTTTATTGTAATTAGATGTGCATAGTCAGTTGCCAGTTATTCATTTAATAATAATATTAAAAAAAGACGATGGCGAAAGAAATAACCTATTATATTTAACAGAAAATTACTATCAATAATTTATCTCTGTTTTCAAGCAGTTTAATAATTATAAAGTTTTATTTAGTTCACCCATGGTGTTTCTCGCTATGGTCAAGAGTCTGTCATCGATTTTTAAAAATAGATCGAATTCAGATTTTGTACACACATTGTTTGTGGATGATAATACAATATAGTGAAGAGATATTTTTAAAATTCCATTTAGATTTTTTAATTTATTTTTAAAATTTATTACGTGCACTGCAATTAGGCACGGCGACTTTTTAACGTGAACTGGCTCTTACCCACATTACACATGGAGAAAACCATGAAAACGCCCATGCAGCCAGCCCATTCACCGACACTCGAGCCCAGGACCGAACTACCAGTGTTCTGCCGCTTTTATCGCTCGACAGCTGGTTGGCCTTAATTGAATGTTAAAACAATTTTTTTCACGCCAATCTTCATTATGATCTCTCTAAGAATTTTACTGTTTGGGCCATTAAATAGAGCGGAAAAGAAATTTTTTAACTGAAATGTTTATAAAATTTGCAACATAATTCCTCGATTTTTTTTGTCTATTTGACGTCTATGATTTTTAAATCTCAACATCTAAAAATCTATCTGCTATAAAGTTTTGAAATATTTGCAGATTATAAAACAAACTCTTCGGACTCTATTAAACAGAAATGATAAAACTATACTAACAGGGTGATCTCCGCACTTTTTTTAAAAGGCGTTTAAAAGGAGAATCTGATGTTTAAGCAGAAGGTCAAATTCCGTTGTGGTTTTTCTTTGGAGTCACGTGATTTAGATGTTTCAGATTAAAAGATGAAACGATTTTCTCACATCATTTTAAGGGCCAAACTAAAAGTCTCATAATTTTATAGTTTGCACCATCAGAACAAGCTGAAATAAAAATTTTTACACGAAGTTTTAACACACATTTTTTGGTCAAAATTGCTGAATTCCTTCGGCCCCCGCATACAGTGAAATTCTCAAAACGGAGGGTATGATCGAAAATCATAACCCCCTTTTTTTGGCGTATAGGAACGTCAAAAAACGGTATGTACGTTTTATTACCAGTTATGTTTTTATAAATAATGCGGTGTCATTAAATAACTTTAGGGTTTCTATACTGATTTTGACACGCGCCATATTTTGGAATTCTGTTAATATATGGGGTTCCTAAAGTCAGAGAAATTTTTTCATATGCACATTTTTCCATATGCATCACATATATCTTTCACGTTATGGCATATATCTTTCAGATTATAATGAAACATTTGTTATTTTCATATGTATACATGTCATATTCTTTATGAATATTTTTATGCACGGGTGCGGCAGTAAATCGACAGTGCTTTGGCAACATCGCTTGTTTTGGTTTGACTGGAGTGTGAAGAACGATTCTACCGCCAACTTGTAAAAAATAGTTACAATAGAGCTGTAGAAAGAAGGGCAATGTGCTTATGTTGTAAAGATATTATACAAAAAACGCAACAGTTACGTGCTCATTCAGCTTGAATTTCGTAGACAGTTCCAAATTCATATAGCAATGGTGCTGTTCCATCAGTCCATGCCATCAAGGACTGGGTAGGAAATTTTCAGGTCACTTATTCGACAGTAAATGAGAGAGGTGGTAGTGAAAAAGCAGTGCTACAAAATCTCAAAACTTGCAACGTTACATAAATATCTTCATTTCCATGCCTAGAGGTTTCAAACTGTTCAAGCACTACGAAAGCAGGACAATGGAAACAGACTTCAATTTTGCCAGACACTTCTGCAGTTTATTAATGGAAACCAGAATCTTGTAAACAGTTTACTATGAGCGACGAAGCCCACTTCCTTTTATCAGAATATGTTAACAAACAAAATTTCATTTACTGCTCTAACATAAACCCTCAAGAAATCCGTAAATCTACGAGAAACCACTCCATAGCTTGAAAGTTACTGTGGGGAGTGCAATATCCCCTTTTTTCAATTATTGGTCTGTATTTCTTTGAAGATGAAATGGACAAAGCTGTAAACTATGACAGGAAAACGCTATGTTTACTTACATGTTGGAGAACTTAGCTCATGTTATTGCTCATCTTCCTGTGAACACGCTCTTTCAAAAAGAACTAGCCACACCACGCGAAATTCCATGGCAACTGTGAGAAACTTGTTTCCCAAGCATGTTATCTCCAGACGTGGGGAAATCGATAGGCCGACCAGGTCCCCTGATCTTTCAGCCTGTGATGTTTTTCTGTGGAGCTACTTGAAATCACAAGTTCTTCAGCAGTAGCTGAAACGTCGAGTTAAGGAAGAAACTTAACGAATCCCCGAGGAGACGCTGCAACAGGTAATGAGCAATGTTAGCGGAAGACTTTCTGAGTGCGGTGGGCATCTAAATGACGTTATTTTTTGAAAAATAAAAATTTTATTATTTTTTTTCAGTTTGAAAATTAAACGCTTTAATTTATACCATATGTTTTTGCCTATTTTAAGTAAATAAAGCTAATCACTCATTCTTGATTTCATTCACACATTTTTAAAATCGCCCTATTCATTGCTACAGCCCGTGTAGCTTCTGATACAATATTTAGTTCGTTCTGTATGATTTGGTAGGCACAGCACTTGTCATTGATTAACATTTTTCCTATAGCCACACGTTTTCTGGGACTATAACTAACGAAGGACTTCATATGTGTTCTTCATCCAGGAAAGAACTTCGTCCTTTACGAGTTTCATTTCTGCATACTAATTGTAGACGTTGAAAGCATTCTTCTTGATTTAGGCGGGTTTTAAAATCACAGCATGTCATAGCGCAATAGCGCTCTAGCTTCAGTTCCATTTTTCTTTCTTTCTAAATTTTAGTTATGCGATAGATGAATACAATTATAGCAGCAAATTACAGTCTGCAGACATGAGCTAAAATTTAAACATCGAATAAATAATATTCTTTCAGCGCATATAATCTGTCCCAGTCTCAAAATTTTCAAAATTACCTGTGGGAATGAGCCGATGGATTACGATAATTCTTATCCCGATTAAAGAAGCCACCTTCCACGATTTAATGAAAGTTCGAATTGCATAAGAACCGGGATTTACGAATAAGGGACGACATATCGTTCAATAAATGTGAGCGGTCCTTTTACTGTTAGGAATACATAAAAATTTCATGCATTCTGAATAGGTTGCGACAGTTTCGAGAAAATTCCAAAAAAGCAGCTTCTAGTTTCAAGTACAAGGTAGAGGATATTTATAACATATAATTAACATTACATGTTTGCTTTTTATTTCTCATGCAGAAAAATTTCAAAATTTCTCTGCAATATTTTCATTAAAAGGAAAGACAGGCCCTGTAGCGACAGGGAGAAGCTATATAAACTGAGGTTTTGTTCTTGAAGGAATATTTTTCTTTGGCTTCGGATAATATTTAAGGTCTATTTTCTGATCTTGTTGAAACTTCATTAATTGGCATTTCTCGATGTACTTTAATAAAATCAACAAATATTATTCCAACCACAAGGGAACTTGTGGGGCCAGGGGCCCTCCTTTCCATGAATCTTCTAAGTTATTACTTCATTTTTTAAAACTACAGTCGAACCCCTCTTATAATGAACAAACCTTTTGCCTCGTTTACTGTCCTATACATTAAACGTTATTTTTTACTCTTATAGCGAACCTCCAAGAGTATGAAAATCGGACATAAAAAACTGTATGGATATCTTCGATTGAACCATTTGTATATTTCATATTTTCCCGAATTTTTGCAAGTTTTAACGAAACAATTGCTAATTGTTAAAATCATCCACGTTTAGGATTATGGACATTGGATTGACGAAATTATATTCCTCCTTCATACTTTCCAAAAGATAAATTCTCTCAATGCCAACGTCAAAGAATCACATATTCTTTGACGCACATCTCACACATTCTTTGGCATATTCTTTGACACAGAAACAGACTGCACAGAGAACTCTGCACTCCGTTTCTGTTTGTCCATCCACATGACAAGCTGTAAAAGTGAAGCTTCTGCATTGAAAATAAAGTTAAGGGTATTCGAAAAATACAAAATAGATGAAGAAAATCGATATCTGCCAGAAATACAATTTATCGTATAGACGGTACTACACGAAAAATCAAAAATCTGTTCATAGGAAGAATCCGTATACGAGGAAAATTTGAGAAAGATAGAGCATAGAGATGTTGAAGAATCACTGCAGAAATCGTTCGCCATTCAAAGGAGCCGTAACTGCCAATATCTGCACAAATGCTTCAGATAAGGGCAAGCAAATTAGCCTGATGCGAAGTACATTTAAGAACCTCTCTTCCCTCGCGCAAAATTACAAACTAATGTATGAAAAGATACATTTTTCAATATTTTCATAATATAGTAGCAATATTTGTAGAGTAATTGTGTTTATTTTTTGGGAAAGAAACAGAAAAAATCATCAGTGCCATCTCCGGGAGTTGAACTCTGGCTCTCTGGATTGATAACCGGATGTGGTTCCAATTACACCATGAAAGCATTAGGCAAACAGGACAACAATTTGGTTCTTACAATATTAACGCATTGTCTTGATGCAAATTTACGATTTTTTACAGATGAAAAAAAAAAATAAAAATTACTTATTGGATGGACGCTAGCCATTTTCGCGACTTTTTTAAAATCATTCTCAAACTATTTTATATGCCTTAATTATGTTACCCTTTCAATTCTTTCTTTTGACAGCTTGCCCCAAAAACCAGCATTATGAAACTTGCGGAAGTGCATGTCCCTTAACTTGCAAGAATTACAAAAATCCTCCCAAAGTATGCGTTCTTATGTGCGTTTCCGGATGTTTCTGTGATAAAGGTTACCTCAAAACAGATGATGACCAATGTGTGAAACCCGATGAATGCCCAGGTAAAAACATTGAAAAAAATTTTCTTATTTTCTTTTATTTGTATGAATGTATATATATGCACAAAGGGATATGATAATGATCATGAGAATGATGAAATGATTTCGCAAAATCTTGATCACTATTATGAAACAAATGCAATTGTGTAACAAAATGATGGTTGAAATATCATTAAGATGAATACCTAAATTTCAATGTTTGATTCCAAATAGTGTTCTTTATGCTTCTTCAAAATAAAGATGAAGCTTAGAAATGACATTTTAAGATAGAAGAATTTTAATTAAGTTTCTTTAGAATTCTCAAACACATTTCACCAAAGCCAACTTTATACAACCATTATAAGTAATCATTTTGCATAACACTAAAGAAAATAGTGCTTAGCAATATTAAAAGGGCCAAAACTATGTCGCAGCAATATTGACATCTTTAAAGCTTATCTCGAAAGTATGTCAGGTAATAATTTTATGTATACTAAGTCTATTGAATGTAGCACTAAATGTACTATTAAATTTGTACTGTAATTTTAGTATTAAAAGTACAACTGCTTATAATAGTTTTGAAAAAGGAGACTCTCCTCACAATGTCTGGGAAAGTCGCACAAGCTTTAAGTCCTTTTAGCTAATAAATGAAAAAACTACAAGCTATTGTTAAACATATACATATATATGCCGTTCAACCGGGATAGTAGTTAGCAACACTGACTGCCATACCAAAGGGCCCAGGTTCGAATCTAGGAGAAGGCATGGATGTTTGTAAATGTATGGTATCTGTGCCTTATGGGGGCACTCAAAATAAGTTGTGAGCAGAAAGTCCTCTCAGAAAGTTTGATAGGGTAGGG
>KK119375.1:75417-154754 GCA_000611955.2 Stegodyphus mimosarum | reverse complement strand
CAGACAGGGACACTCGTATCCATGACGTTCGTATCTACGGGGCTAGCCCGTGCATCAGATAGCGCTGGCGGTGATGAGGAGCTCATGAAAAACACGACCTTCCTCTCCGAAGGCTAAGCGTCTAATCGAGACCCTCGAACGCATCCTCCGGGAAGCTCTACATCAAAATTCGGGGCAAAATTGAGCAAAGTTATACTGTCACTTGTATGATGCTCACAGCTCTTACAAACGACAGGTGCAATCTTGCACTCATTGCCACGAATTTCATAGAATTGTTCTGATGCTGCTGTCAGATAAGTGAGATAATTCACAACAACACAGATATATATGTACATATACTATTAAAAATGCTGGAAATATCGCAATCTTAGTAAATGTAAATTATGAAATATTCCACATCTTTATGTAATATAAGAACTGCCAGCGCTTATTTTACTTGCGTCTACTTTTTGAGGACGAAAGATGTATTATTCGAGATGATATAACAATAATATTGGGGCTATCTCTATTTCTTAATGAGTTTATAAGATTAAGGTCCAACTTCTATCCCTCAAATGTTATGTAAAATCTATCTGGTGAGTTATCGCTAATAGCTTAGCTAATTTCTGAAGTCAAACAAATACCTACTTAAGCTCATTCTGTTCACCACTTGTAAGGAAGGAGTAAAATGTTCCAAAACAAAATCAATCACCAGTTGCCTGTTCACAATGAACAGCAGTTCATTAACAGACTGTTAAGTTACAATTCTAAATACTTCTGAGCAAGGATACAAACTTAGATCAGCAACTAAACTCTAACTCAAAATCTTAGATTGTGAGTTTTTGTGTGAGTGAAAATTGTGAGTTTCTAAATCTTTTTCGAGCAGCGACTTTGCTAAGAGGGAAGATATGAGTTGTTACAGTACATATGAGCAGATAATACTAGTGATTATACCAACGATCGACCTTAGCTGAGAACACTAGATATGTTAGAAAGCATGTGCACCCACCGAAGAATATAGTTCTATTATTTCTAGAAACTTTAATTTAAAAATTAAACTATGGCATATGAATATCGTTGAGATAAAAAAAAAGAACGGAAAGGAGATCTTACGGGAAGAACATTTCATTTCTAAATTTTTATTTCAAAATGAAATAGTACAAAATTATTTGAAGCCAATACAAACAGATCTCATTTTTAGCGTATCTGTGTTTTTAAAATTTGTATTTTAAAGTTTTTTAATCCATCACAGCCTGTAAATAATAGGGACACAGCAACAGATCATTAGGACTCGTCATACCCCAGTATGAGGCATTAAAAAAGAATTTTTTGCCCACGGTTAAAAATATTTGCTCGCCCTGATCCATACTTTCAACTACGGTTATAGATTGTAACTTTAAGCTGCTTTCCACTTAAATAAGTTTACTTTTCTAGGTTGAGAAATTCAGTGCAAAAATGAGTCGTTGTACAGGAAAGAGGCGAAATTAACTTCTGAGTAAAATTCAACAAAAACACCTCAAATGTACACAAAAATTAAAAATTACTTGTAAGCAAACAGATTACATTTGACATATTTTAGTTTCCATTAAAGTGTTCTCCATTAACATCGATAATCTTTTCATAACATTTTCCCCATCTGAAACAAGAAAAACAGTTCTGAAACTCCTGTCAGCGAATTTTCCTCAAGGTATATTTTTGTATTCATCCAAATCACTGAATTTTATCAGTTGAATTGCTCGTTAGGAGCCTTTCTTAACCATGCAGATAAGAAAAAGTCACAATGAATAAGCAGCTAGATGAGTAGCTAGAGTACGACGCAAACATAATGTTATTCTCCCTACAGAATAGTTGAACTGAGAACTTCTGGCGTCTGGCAAATGACTTTTCCATAATTTTCTTCTATAACCTGCTCTTCTGAACACTGTCGCACTTTCCTCATCTCTCTTCTTGAATGGATATTCAAGTTGTAGCAATCTTCATTTAATACGTTTTCATCCTTGTAACTGAGAAACTAGTCTATTTTTAATGATTTATTCAAAACATCAGCTTTAAAAGTTTGCTCAAAGTATAACAATGGTATCAAATGCAATTTTCCGAAAAAAAAGGGAAGAAAGTATGAAAAGATTCAGATTTTAATATCGCACTAGATAGTTTGCTAAGTTAACCTTATGCTCTCGTTAAGCATAAGCTCAACGAGCTTTATGCGAGCTCAACGAGAGCATAAACATTGAGCTCAAAGTTGAGCTCGCATGTTATCTACCTGCTCTTGAACTCACACCTATTGACATACCTTTTTTTGCCTTTTTAACTTTATGAAACAACTTTTTTCGTACTTTTAAGGCCTCATAAAATTCGATAGTAAAATCATAAAAATTTTTAAAAACAACAAATCTTTAGAATTCTCGATCCACTGTTAAGTATCATCATATATTTTTTAACTTAGAAAAGCTATTGGTACCGAACCCTACTTTTGCGTTGAATCCCTTTTGTTGCTCGTTTCACTTTTCAAATAACTAGCTGCATTTGGAACACGTCGCATTTTTTCTCTCTCTCTGTCTTTCACTCCTGTAATACAACTGCTTGCTCTTCGTTACCATTTTCTTAACTCCATCGCAATAAACCGTTGTGAAGTAGAATGCATAATTGAATCAAAAACGAGTTTCGCAAATTGCATTGGCTAATTCAAGCTGAGACTGCACTTCTTAAAAAATAAAATACGTTAAATTTGCACAAATGTTAACTTCTTTAATCCAGCAAGCTCCTCCATTTTGTAAATTGTATTCTCGTTTACGACATCAGCTCTAAATTATTACATATCTACACTGTATCCGTAAAAGTGTCCAGCAGCCTTTATTTCTATAACCATAAACATACATTTCCAATTATAAAAATATTTTATATGGCGTGAAGATACATGTTTTGGCATTTTAACGTTTTCAGAAGTCAATTTTATAAAACCCACGATATCTAACCTTTTATACGTACATCCTATCTCGGAAACTATAATTAAAAACTTTTGTACTCGAAATAAAAATAAAACAAAGCATTTGACTCATGTACGAGAAAAGTTGATAGAGATATTTGATATTAAAATCGGAGGTAATATTCAGAGGCCGTATTCAAACTGAGAGGGAAATTAAAATTTCTACCTAATAAAAAATGGAATACCAAATTAGAAAAAGGTTTATGATAGTAAAAGGTCACGTTACTAGCATTTCTATGCAGCCTATTCTGAAAAGTATTTATCAGTATAATTTATTTCAAAATGGAGATCTTATTTACATAATCTTGGAGTAATCGTTTTCTAGAAAACACTAGCAGGTTTCAGTAACCAGCTCTTAATACTAGTTGCATTAATTAAAAATGAAAAATATATTTTAAGCAATTTTTTGTACAATTACCAGAAGATTATGATTCTAAACTAATAAAACTTCATGAGAATGTGAATACTTTTACATCAATTTGTTAGGACTGATTGTTCGGTGCTTACTCTTGGCGAACATATTCGTGAAATACTTTAAGTCCTGATCTTGAATAGGGAGCTGAATGCAGCTATGTTCTGTAGTAGCAAACTGTGGTTAAGTGGTAGAAGAACTGCACTTCAGAAGGATTTGAAATCCTGTTTTATTAAACCAGAATTATATATAGCCACTTCCCAACTCGGGGGGGGAGGGATACAGAAAATAATGACCGCACATGGGTCTAAACTGAACAATCAAATAATTTAAACTAAAATTAAATAGAAATTAAGTAGTCCACAGAGCTATAAACGCAAGGTTGGCCTCTATGCTAAATGGTGCGTAGCAAGATTTAACTAATACTAACGCACTTAGATTATTTCAATAAGTAATAGCGTAACAGCGCTAAGGCTTAGAATTTAACTACTAGCTAGTCAGGCGAACGTCGAACAGAGTAGCAGTGGTCTGAGACTAAAAGCTCTCTCACACCGAGCAGTTCCTACCTATCGCTTAAATACAAACTTGGCTCCACTTCAAATTAGCATAAAGCTGAAACGCGAGCTCATTCTAACGGGAAGTTGAAATAAGAAATCGTAGGAAAGGAAAATTAAAAATAAAACATTGTTAGTTTAAACTAAAACCTTACATACTTCCCGCCAGAATTTGCCAAAGGTGAACTACTGTGGTCCAAAAGGACCATGTTGAAACTTTGCAATTCTAAAAATACTCAAAATTTAACTCTTCCTAACTTAGGCCACCCTTTACAGAAAAACAGAATTTATTGGCTATTTACAGATGAAAACTTGATTTTTTACACAGCTCTTCATCTGTTTTGAGTATTACTTTATTTTCGTCTGAGTCCTTCCAGCAAAATCTGGAAGGAAAGAAATTTTAGTATAACATAATAACACTAAGTTCTAGGTAACATACTTCTTTCTTTACTGGTGTAATTTCTCACACACACATTATCATTCAAGCACAATTAAATTCTTCCCCCAATGCTCTCTCACCGGTGTTGGATGAAAAGCGAACCGCAATTGCGGGTTTTTTTGTTCGGGGGTGTTCAACTGTACCACCTACGATCGACTAACATTAGTTAGAACTTGTTAACTGCGATGGAACTGGAAAGAATCCGGAATATTACAAATTGAATCTCTCCATACCTTATTCTTAATTTCTTAAAATATCAAATTTTTTTCTCATACCATTTTTTGCTATTCTTTTCATTGATGTAAATTGTACTCCAATATTATTTGATTACAAAATTTCAGTTCCCACTTTAGCTGGTTTATCAGGCCATTCATTGTCAGTTATTCCGATATGAACCGGGATCCACTATAAGACAACAATCATCCCTTCTGAAGCTAAAACAGAAAGAGTTTGTTTGTCAAAATTCAATAATTTTTGATGCCGCAACATTATGGGTAGAAATTTTTTAACGACTGAAAGGGAGTCTAAAAAAATAACAATATTCTTTATTTGAACTGTTCTAGCAATAATTTGTTCAGCTGCAACTATAATTGCTTCCAGTTCTCCATCGGAATTGGTCCGAAATGGACAATGAGAAGAATAGAATAAAAAAAATATTTGAATACATTGTTCAATGCTATTTAAAACATGGAAGTGGAAGGTAATGGGTTAGTCTCATCAGACATATTCCTTGTTGAATTATATTCATTTGTATTTTTTCAGATATGCAAAAGGTTTGCCTTCAACAGCCTGATGGAGGTCCTTGCAGAGCGAATTTCGTTCAGTGGTATTACAATGCAAAGACAGGAACATGCTCTGAATTCGTTTACGGCGGATGCCTAGGAAATGGAAACAGGTTTGACAGTGAAGAGGAATGTTTGGAAAACTGCAAAGGTTAGTAATTTTCAAAATTGAAGAACGTTTTCAATGTATAATCAGTGTTGTAGCTTAATTCAAAATCTTCAAACAGTATACCCCGTTTTCATAAGAAGTCCTTATTTTTAGCCTTTATTTTCGCAACCGTCGGACATAGACCATAGTTCCAATGAAAAAAAAAAGTTTTAAATGATGCAAAAGTTCACGTTTCGGAATTTTTAAATCTAAAAAATCAATTTAAAAAAAATGTCACAATAATTTTTTTCTCTTTTCTCTCACCTCCTACACTCGCATTTAGGAGATTTTTACGCCTTTAAAATGTCACTCCCGTGATATACAAAAATTGGTGGAGATATTTCATTTCAGAATTCCAGATTTTCGATGCCATATTCAGTTTACATTGAGAGATAGGTCGGTTAATCAGTAAATTAAAAGAATTCGAGTTCCATTTTTTTTTCCTTTAAATGCTATTCAATGACACTCGACCACCAGCGGCCGAGCGGTAAAATCGCTAAACACTAGTAGTTCCGACCTAGGTTCAATCCCAGGAGAACGGGCAGGCGTCATGAGCTATTCGTGGTTTTTCCGATGTGTAACGTGTATACCAGTCAGTTTCTCTTAGATATTACTCCGGAAAGGCATTCATTCCCATAGGCAGATAGCCCTAGTGCGCATAATCTATCAAACCAAATCAATGACACTCTTTTGCGATCTATTAGTGTATAACATTTTTTAATCTGTAATGTTCTTACAACTAGTTTGTCAAATAAGTTTTCACATAAATACTTTATAAGCTTTCAGATGCTAAAAATTCGTTATTAATATTTTATATTTACGTTATTAATATTTTCCTATTTTATTACTTTTGAATCATAACGCAATAAGCATATAAAGATCCGTTATCGATAAGAAAATGTTTATTATCTTTTTAAAATGTAAAAATTACACAGTTTATAGGGAAAGGTTTTTATAAAGTAATATCTTTGTATATACGTTTAAAATGCAAATTATGTAGACAATTACAAACAAAAATTTTAACATTTGTTACAGTTGTACTTAAAGTGCAAATAAAACGATTCCTTGAATGGATGTTAGACGGATAAATTTCTTTAGCTCAATAACAGAAGCCCATCCGCTCACACGGTATAGTAATTAGAGGAGGTAAACAACCTGATTACATTACCGAACGTCTCAGCTTCGAATCCCGTAGAAAGCATGGATATAAAATTGTCTGTCCCTTTATAGGAAGTGGCGGTAGCCGCCTATTAGGTGCCTCCACAATAAAATGGCCACCAGTTCTGGCGTTAGTAGTAGCCAATGCCGTTATAGGCAAGTGCCCGCCTTTTTATGAGAACCTTTTTTCAATTATTTTTCTGTTTGGTTTTCGGAAAGCTTCTATAAAAATCTCTAAGATAGGGGCGTAACATGAATTTCCACAAAAAGCGTGTTGCATAATACCAAATTACAGAATTTAATTTGTAACTCTTGCAAATAATATTACGATTTGTTCATGGGCCAATTCTGAAGCTTGCCAGTATTTATAAAACACGAATTTTGTAAGGTCCAGTGAAAAAGATTTCTTTTTGGAAAAATTTATATTCATCAATACTTTTCATAACAATCTGCATAAAATGGTCGTCATTTAATGTGTTAATATTAGAAAACTTTTCCTAAACTAATATTTCATTTCGACTTGCATACAAATGCAAGCATTTCGCTGTTCAGTTTGTGTATTTGCCATCAATATAATCTCAAACTTTAAAATGAAGCACCTTAGTTACTTTTTCTCGCATGGGATTCAAATATTTTTATATTTTATTTTTCATAATGAGTATAAAATTTTCCTAAATGTAAGTAGGTTCCAGACAAACGTAAAAAAACTTTATTTTTTAATTTTTCAGATTTTTATATAAACTAAAAAAGGCTAAAACATGAATATTTGCGTGATTTAAAACATTCGTGTAGTTAGAAGTACACTGGTGTGCAAAACGTAAGCAACAGCAGGGTTTTTTGCCATAACTCCACGAGAAATCAACTCAGAGACATGCAATGCAGAAATGAAGGAGAATATTATGTACGTAAAGGATGACAAAAGTATCGGAGCTGAAAAAGGAATACAATGCATACGGTATGGAATCAAACAAAAACAAGCTTTATTGAACGCATAGTATCGTGACTCATGATTGTCTATCCAAGAGGAAGAACAACAAGCAGATGTTCCTTAATATGGAACATGCCCTCCCCTCGCTGCAATGGTTCCTTCGCACCGTCTCCGCATACTCAGAACCAGCTGGTGCAACATTTCTTGCGGTAGGAGTGCCCATTCCTCAATCAGCATCTGTTTGAGTTCCTGGGTGTTCTCCGGAGGATGTAAGCTTCCTGCAATGCGTCTCCCCAAAATATCCCACACATGTTCGATGGGATTTAAATCTGGAGAGTACGCTGGCCAATACATTCGAGTGATATCTTCACTTTCCAGTAGCTCCTCAACATTAAGAGTCCGATGTGGCCGCGCATTGTCGTCCATAAAAATTAAGTCTGGTCCAATGGCACCTCGGAACAGACGCACATGGGGAAGGAGTACCTCCTCACAATAGCGATCCCCGGTTACAGACCCTCTGTCGAAAACGTGGAGCTCAGTTCGCCCATTCAGCATAATGCCTCTCCAGACAAGAACTCCAGGACCACCGTTTCCTTGATGTTACTGGGATAAAACCGGGTCATGGCCTCTCTCCAAATCAAAACGCGTTGAGAATCGCTTCTGGTACTGTACCGACTCTCATCCGTAAAGAGGACACGACTCCATTGATCAGTTGTCCAGTTTTTGTGCTCTCTGCACCACTGTAAACGGTGGCGTTGGTGGCCAACTTTCAGTGGGAGGCAGCGTTCAGGACGGCAGGCGAATAAGCCCCCTTTGTGAAGGCGTTTGGCCACAGTAAACCGAGACACTTGTCGCCCTGTTGCTGTACAGAGTTGCTGAGCAATGGCGCTTCCTGACTGCTGTCGGCCTCTTTTCGCCTGCAGGACGATATATCGGTCATCCCCTGCAAATGTCGTCCTCGAGCGGCCACCACTAACCTTTCTAACAGTTGTACCTGTGGTTTGGAACGCTTTCCAAGCGCGCAAAACGACACTTTTGTTGATTCCGAACTCTGCAGCTGCACTGGTGACAGTACGCCTCTCCTCCAGCTTTCCGATCATTCTTCCACGTGTGAAGTCGTCCAGGTGATTTCTTCTAGCCATATTTCACGAACTGACTCACTGGCACTTTCAGCGAATTTGTAGAATTGCGTCTCCGCCCTTCCTTTTATTCTACTGTTGAGCTGCGCGCGCCGACATCACGCGTTTGTGTACGCTCACGTCGCCTCTGACGTTTCGTTCCTGATATTTGCATACGCATGACGTTTCTACTGACTTACGTGTTCATTGTACTGATTTCCAGACCTCCTTTTCTGTAATTTCATGGCTACCTGCTAAATTTTTACATTGTTGCTTAAGTTTTGCACACCTGTGTATATGTGTACGACCAACTGTTGCCAAAATAAAAGCCAGGAAAAGACATTTATGGACGCTGTGTTTATTGGCATTGCTGAAAATTGAAGACTGTTATAATATTTTACCACAATTTTTTGGTTTTCTGTTACAGATGTAATAGTGTGGGAATCGCAGCCGGCTCAATGTGAATTGCCAGCAGAGCCTGGAGTTTGCCGTGGATTTTTTTGCAGATATTACTTTGATCAGACAACAGGCCAGTGCCAAAAATTTATCTACGGAGGCTGCGGCGGAAACAAAAATAACTTCGAGACACAGGAACAGTGTGAGCAAACTTGTGGCAAACGTGCAGGTAATTAAAATTTATTATCGTGGTTTATGTCATTTGGTAATAAAAAATGGGTTTAAAAACATTTTAAGACTATCTTTAATAAATTCCAGCAAACCTTCCAACCGAAAGTTTGCAGTATTGTTTACTATGATAGATCAACTTGCTTTTCCTAAACTATCATCCTCTTAGGAACAGAATTTTCTGTGCAGTTAATTGTTTACTTCAACCCAGTGAATTTCTGTTGTTACGAATTTGAAAGCAAAGCAAAAAGTAGAAATGTTTTTCTGTAAACCAGGGGGGGAACAGGAACCTTTTTCAAACAAATAGTAACTGATGAGGAAACTTGATGCCTTACTTATGATTCTGAGCCAATCCGCTTGGGTTATAGAAGGATGACAGCGCGTACAGAAACTTATATTTCAGAAATGTCGAGTAAAGAGTGTCTTGCCAAACTTTCTTAATTAAAGCAAAATATTTCAAAAGGAACTATGGGTACTTTACAGTGTAAATCTAACTCAAAGTCCTTTAAAACCTACTTAGATTGATAAAAGAGTTATGGCTCCGTCTAGGAATATATTACAAAGTGCTAAAAGGGTTTTAAATAATCTTTTTATTTAAAGCTTGAACTTCATAAAATTCTCAACTTGTGTATACAAATTAAACCTCCTTAGTTGTGGGTATTTGATAAGAGGAAATTTGAATTTACAAATCTAAATAGATTCGCACCCGGAGACCACAATATAACTGGCCTAATTAAGCGTTGGTTCAAATTTTAATTGCGTGATTTAACTTCGGCTAGCAAAATGTCTAATGCCGGAATACTAAATTAGCAGTTTTTTCCTTACCTTAACATACACAATCATGAATGGCAGCCAAGGGGGGTTTCACCAGTTACTGGTTTGTACATTCAGTTTGAATTGCTACTCACTGATGTGTCTTACATGCCTTGAATTCTTAATCATTTCATTACCTGCGTAAGACCTTTATGCATATTTAATTTCAATAAAAACGGTTACTTATTTCATGGTGCCTCATTTTTTATAAAAACTGTAACAAGTGTAAATGTAAAACTATACAAAATTATTAGCTTAGTTTCATACACTAATTTTTGCGGCTAAAAACATTTTAATGGAAAGATTAGATGAAGCACGTTTCACTCCATGTCATCAAAATCACGCTAAAACATAGAATTTTATAACAACAACAGCAACATAAAAAAGAAAAGAATAGATCTGTTCCGGGAAACGCGTTTTTAAAGAGAAAAAAACGTAGAAACTTCGAGAAATTTAGGTGGGACTTCTACGCAGTAATTCTTTTATAAAAGTACGGAAAACGTCGGAAAACAACTCACTGCATTCAACATTAACGTTTTGAAGCAGAGGATATTTATTGTAAGAATCTCCTCAGCATAAACAGTTGACTGTTTTAGTTAATAACGACGTGTTTTTTAATTCCAGGTTTGCAAGCATGTGGTGAAAATCAGGAATATCAAGAATGTGGAACTGCTTGTCCTCTAACCTGCAATAATTACGAAAATCCACCCAAAATATGTCCTCTTATGTGCATTTCAGGATGTCATTGCGTCAAAGGGTTCGTGAAAACAAATGACGGACGTTGTGTAAAACCTGAACATTGCCCAAATCAAGGTACTAAGGTGTTCTCATATTTCACTTGAAATTTACCATTTGAATATTGTTGTAACTTTTTGTAAGTATTCAAACCCTATTTAATTGCCTTGTCGAAATACTGTATGTTATTTTGATTATTTATTTATTTATTATTTTTAGGGTTGTAAGGTTGTCAGGACTTCTGTTCCTTCCAATTCTTTTTGCAAACATAACCGGAGTCCTTAGTAGGAACCGGGAACTTACTCAAAGCTATGTTCGTGCGTGTGTAGAAAATACAGCAAAGATAAGAAGGGTTAAATTTGTTCTTTATTTGCTCACAGCGTACAGCCGTTACCCCACTTCGAGATACAGAAACAGCACTTATGGTCTACAACGTAGGAAATAAGAATTAAACTAACTTAACTAAATAAGAACTACACTTAGATGCTTTACAGAGATTTGCAACTCGAAGATTGACCTTTTAACACTATATATGTAGAGAGCGGAATGCAAAAAACTACAATATGTCTTCATATATCAGCGAGAACTTGGTTCTGGCCTTAAAGACAGACATGAAAAGTACGCGCGTGGCAAAGCAGCGAGAATTTTCTCTCTCTCCTTCTTTTGGCTAAAAGCCATGTCTTAAATACTTCTACAGTTTGCAACCTCATTTACATAAACAATTCTCTTTCGCGCTTATTCTGGTAGGAAACGGAAAATAAGGGAGGATGACAAAGTTTTAAAATAAAATAAACGTGAGTGAAACTTTAAATCCTTACAAGGTTAGGGTTTATTTTGTGTGTAATTGAATTTGTGGTCACAGGTTTTGCATATAAACGTTCTGTTCTCAGATAGAAATTAACATTCATGTCCAAAATTATCTCTACATGCAAGAAATCAGGGATTTCTCCAAACCTATGAACTATAATTTTATGAATTTGTGAGGCATGATATATATAACATCATATCAGAAAATACAAAGGAAAAATTCAAAACTGCTGTATATGATAGAAAATTGTAGCATGAAACAATAAAATGATAATAATATGTTACAAGGAAAGTTCCGATGAAAAAAATAACTCAGAAAAACGTGTTATGAATTTAATGTGGAATATAATCCTTCCTGACTTTTACACACATATAACAACCTGTTTTCCTGCTAGCAGTAAGATTGTTAACTACAGTTTGGAGAATTCACTTCCATTCCCCCCCCCCAAAAAATGCGTACTTTAGGGCATTTACAACTCTAAAAAGAGGATGTCTTTTCCAAGGTACTCTTAAAGTTATTTATTGGGTTAAGATCAGGAAATTTTGTTGGCCACGGTATTCGATAAATGCCTCCAATTTCAAGGAATTCGTCAACAAAGTTTGTTGAATTTGGACGAACATTGTCATCCACAGATAAAACGTCAGATGCATATGGACCTCTGTAAAGTCTTACATGAGATTCTACTATAATACTTCATTTCGATACTTCTGGCCTGTCACAGATACGCTGCTGAAAACGTGTAGGACCTTACGTCCATCAATCTTTAATCTTTCCCATACCATCACACCTGCATTACCTAAAGGCTAATACCTAAAATGTTGGAAGGAAGATTTCGTATGCCTGATTCTTTTCAGATATTAACACGTTTAGAATCAGATGTTAACTAAACCAGGACTCATCGGGAAAGAAAACATGGGGTCACTGGTGTTCAAATCAGTTCTATTGGTCTATACAACAATTAAAGCGATCCATATTTGGTTTTGAAAATAGAGAAATACATACACCTTGGCTTTCTGGCATAAACGCGTTTTTCATTATACTTTTGCATACAGTTTGCCGTGATACGAGAGTTCCAGTGGCGGCTGCTAGCTTTGAATTTAACTTGAGAACTGTAGACTTTCTGCTATGACGGGCAGTTATTGGGAGTTATCGATCATGAGAAGGTGTTCTTTTCATTTATGACTTTGTTCAGGCGTTCTTACAACAATTCCAAAATTCTTAAAATTTTTCCATAACGTAGAAACAGTTTCTCTCCGAATATTCACATAACTCACTACTTCTAGTATATTGCTCTGCTTCTAAACGGCTGTGATTCGCCATTTTGTAGATTCTTCCAAATGATATTTTGGAGCCATAAGAAACCGTTTTGAATCCTTACACACTAAAATTGAATACTGTATTGCTGAAGTTCACTCCAATGTTCGCTTTGAGGAAAGCGCTTGATTCACTGTCAGATGACGTAATACTTTTATTTGCATATCAGAAACCGTTTGATCACTTTATAAGATATTTCTCCCACCTTCTTAGATGCCTTCGTGATGTAACGGCCAGCACACTCGGCGCGTATTCGAGAAGTCCGAGGCGCGAGTCCCGGCGAGGACACTGCTCATTTTTCTCGTCTTCAGCTTCCAAAACAGCCTGATGGCTCTATAACTTTTTATTGAATAATGCTAACTATGCTCGTCTTTCATACACTCCAAAGAAAAAAGAATAAAATCCATTGGATATTTCATAAAATATCATGTATTTTTTCCATGAGTAAAGTTAAATTTGGACATGAGTGTATTAGTTTGGAAAGAACGTTTGAGAGTTTAAATAGATCTAAATATTCATAGCAGAAAATACATAGAAAGTTATCGCTGCATGCATCTTATATGATATCAGACTGGCGTAATTAATGTTACATAATAGCACAGCGATATTATTAATTTAATATCAGTCAATCGAAATTCATATTAAACACTGATACGCTGCTGGAAGGGTTTGGCTGAAGTTTTTGATAGGAATTATTAGAAATAGCATGAGTCTCCAACTACTACAGATTCTTCATTTATTGAACACTTTTGATTGGATAACACTAATTAGGCGTTCGCACTTTCTTGCCAAAAACCGATGATATCGATTGATTATATTGTGGAATTTCACTATTTTCGGGTATATAAAGTTAAAAATTTGGACACAAGTATAGATCTTTCAATTCTGAGTCCAGCAGCATTTAAACTGCAAAACATCTCACGTAGAACACAAAATATAGGCAAATACGCTCCTAATGAACGTTGTGGGGAGATTTAGAAAATTCTCACCATCTTGGCGACTTTTGGTAGAGTCGAGAAAACACATTGTTGAAGCCTTACGACTTACCATTGCCAGCAAATTATTTAAAGAAACACACTTCACAGACTTCTTCAAAGTAGTAGGAAAGATGAAATTCAGAACTGACTGTTTAGAGAACTTTTGATCAGTGAAAAGAGTGTAGATTCCACAATCTGCTCTTTCTTCATAGACCATGTCTCTTTCCCATTGTATAGTATCGTTTAAGCAAAACGGAATGGTCTCTGCCGATGCGGTGCACCCGACGATCCAGAAAATTTTGTTTTTATCCATCCATATACGGTATCTACTCATCTGCGTATGCGAGCCACTGAGTGCTGGGGAGAGTGGATAGAGAATGCTAGCAGAAACACAGGAGCGATTAGAAAAATAATTGCAGTTGTTATTTATTCCGCACTCTTACTCATACTGATTGACAGCACGTAGTTGCGAATAACTTTTATGTGCATTACTTCCGCACGAAACTCTATTTTCCATGTAAAGTTATACTGAATCCTTGCCGAACGAGGAGGTTACATTAAACACATTACTCGTACGGAAAATCGCATTCCTCAAAGTTAGCTTTGTATAGAGAAAAAACAGTTTTAGTTTAGATTAACAAAGTGTATACAATTTATGCAAACCTAAATATTATTGTAACTAAACGGGAAAAAGAAAGTAAATGATATCTGAATTATTAATGCTTAATAAGTAGGTACATGATACAACTATTTTTTAATAGCTGATGTTTTCTGGTTGTGACACTATCTGATGTAACTCAACAAACGTTTTCGCGGTCAAGGATTGCAAAGTTTTTCAATACTTCTCATAAAGTATCGTCTTCTTTCTTCATTTGGGTCAACTTCCATTACAAAAATCAGACAGCTACTATGCCCTTTTTAGTAATTTGTTTAATTTCTTGAACATTATAGGTTCTTTATCTTCTTCACTGTCACTGATTTCATCCTGTGCTAGCGTTATAAGGTCGTCCAATTTTTTATTTACCACTTTCACGATTTTAATTTTCGACCAATTCTTTGATTTATTTTTTCCATACCTAACAATTCTTCACTGCCTATTACTTTTAGCGATTGTACAAGTTCTTTGGCTTCACTTTCAGTCGATGGATATCCTTTAAAATCTTGATAAGTTCTGGCCAAAGCTGATGCCAGTAAGCATTCGTTTTTGATGAATTCACTTTTTCCTACGCCAAATTAATCATTTCTATATAGTGTCGTATGTTGAATTTCTTCAAAAATGCCATTAACGTGTGATGTTTTTCTTTGTCTAGTGCATTATTTGCAGAGCTGTAAACATGGCTTACATAACAGGATTTGAATATTTTTATGATTCCTTGATCCATTGGTCTGATTAAAGAAGTTCGATGGCAGAAATAAAACCTTTACATTTGGATGCGTTGTTGTGAGGGCTTCAGTACCGTGTCCTGGATCATTATCAAGAATTAGGAGAATTTTAAAGGTCATATTTCGCTGTTCTAAGCAGTGTTTGATTTCTTTACAGAACGATTTTCAAACCATCCATTAAACAGAACTAACGCAATGCGACCGAAGCTCTGCAGCACACCGCGTCTAACTGAAATTCTCGCATTGGACAAATTAAATGGAGACAATAAAAATATTGCGTATATGCAAAATCGTGTTCTTTAAGTCCACGCTCGACAAGTTTCGTAAGTCTGCGTTCCGCAAGGCTGTATTAAAAAGCCCTTATCTTCAGACATATTCATTACTGGTATTGCATATTTATATAAATTACGTAACTTTTTTGGGGTATTGCATATAGTTCTCCCCCCCCCTGTTGATCACTCTTACAGTACATAATTTAATTGTAATCTGTATTACTTTCTTTTTTCCACTATTGCCGTGTGTAGCTTGCAGAAAGCAATCTGTATACCGGCTATCTTGAAATATTAAGAACACCGGAAGTATAGAAAATGCATGAGTGCGTCCGGAGGACAAGATGCAAGGTGTAAGCGGGCATGACTACTTTGTCACATGAGGGTTTAAGGCATCTGATAGGTTGGAGGGGTGCTGGTTCAAGTTTCTGGAACAGTGTGCATTTTTTCAAATATTCAGATCGTAAAGTTATCTTAAGTGCATTTTTCAGATAGTTAGGAAAACTATATACAAAATTAAATAGGTAAATACAAGTTAAAAGTATACAGAGAGTCCATCAGAAACAGTCAAATGATTTGTCTCAGTAGTCTTCTGATTGGCTGCCAAGATGAGTATGCGGAAAATCACGAAAATTTGCTATAATTATTTAAATGCAGAAACATAAAGATGTAATCTGTAGTAACTCTTCTTCAGTGTTATAGCACCTGGTTGTATATTCACGCCTGTGGACATTTACATTAAATTTTTCTTTGCCCTTTACATTCTTCAGCCTCTCGATATTTCTATCTCTTATGTTGCATTCCTAGTTACCTGTCTAAGAGCTAGACTGTTCTTCTGGATTTTTAAGATAACTGGATAATTAATCTACTTGCTTAGATAGTAGTTTGCATGAAAGCTACCCCTCCTACCAATGCACTGAAGCTTCTGCTGAAGCCTGTACTACAGTACGGGCTTACGGCTTCAAAAGCCATGACGTTAGTTGTTAATCAACTGTGAGACTTAGCGATTCACAGAGAATAAAAAAAAATTGCGATTCAACTTTTCTCTATGAATGATTTTAGGAAGTGACCATATTTCTCTTGAGTTAAGGAAGAACTGCTTTATTTGAGCGTTCTCCTTCAGCTATATTTTGGACTGTGTGCCGTGACGTTTTATAAAAAATAGCTATTTTTTTCATCTTATGTAGAGTTATCATTAAAAATTATATCAACGAACCCGTAATTCATAAAAATATCTTTCCAGAGTTTATTTAATTCAATTGTGAGTATCAAGCGTAATATTTCACGAGGAGGAGGGGGGACCTTCTAATTTCATTCTCCCGTAAAACTCTGTTAGTCTCAAATTATTCTTATTTCGTTTCAAACAAGTTTTTCTTCCTGGGGAATTTCTTTTCAAAATTTTTAAGAAAGCATAATTCCTTACCCTTTTCCCCCTTTCCGACTCTCTGTGGTGCTGAACTGAAATAGGAAAATAACAATGCCTTGCAAAAAAAAGACCACAAAATGAAGGTCATATATAACACCTTTGATAATAATGTCATTGAATTGCTGAAATGCTGTTAAACATCGAGCCTATATATTCGAAAAAACCATTTGTCAAGCAAACGTTTTTCTGAAAACGTGCTCCACATTTATAAGATTGAGGTAAGGGAAATAATAACTTCTTCGAATTTAAGCTAATACTGTGAAGATAATAATAACAGTGTGAAATTCAGAATTCTTATGATTTAGGTTAGGATATTTAAATACGACAAAGCATACGAAGGTTACCTTCTTATGGAAAATGAGCTTTGTTATTCGGGATACTGTGCTATCTTAGCTACGGTGAAGATGCGCAAAACTTACCGAATCATTTTAGAAACTGTTGCGGAGGAATATGAGTCCTTTATTGAACAAAATGAAGTTTTGAACGAGCAATATTATAGTGATCCCCATTCTTCTACAGAAAATGACACACGTACTGAAATAGAAGCTAAGCTTTAGTCTCTCAAAACGAATACTTTTTAGCGAAAGCAAACAAGGCATCCAAAAAGTAAAAATAGTTGGATTTCGATATTAATAACCAGCTTAGTAGAAAACGCAAACAAAAAAACTTAGGTGCCCCAGTAAAATGGACAGAAAGACAAGATTTATTTGCGAAAAATCTAAAATAAGCATTTACATGGAACATAAGTACACAATTTGTAAAAACTGCATAAGTTAAACTTACCTAACATTTATAATAAGAAAATAAAGATTTACAACTTTTTTTAAATTTATGACATTTAAATAGAGAGAAATGGCCTTGGGTATGAAATATTCATAGCGAGTTCCCGAGTTCGTATTTACTGCGCAAGGTGTTGCCACGGATAAGAGAAGTTAGTGCAAAAGCAGAAACAGTTTACCCTTTGCCACTGGCTTTCGGTCATCACTTGAATTTGATCAGGTAACTCGAGAGTTGACTCTCGATCACCACTCGGTTTGACGTGATAATCTGAGCGGTAACGATGTTTGTTTAGATTTGGTTTGGGCAATATCGTTTCATGAGTATATTCAACAATTACATACGTATAAAACAACTGCAAATCTTTAATCTTAAATAGGTATTTTAGATCTATTATATATGCGTCTTCGACATTAGTTCGAACTCGACAGTTGTGGCAACAGAAATATTATTCTGAATGTTACGGAGCCCAGTAAGCATGAAATACCACAAAGGAATCAGATCGAGTGAAGGTGTGTTCGAATTTTCGTTGATAAAGAACGAAATTACGTCTATCTATAAACTACTTGATGATGGAGGGGAGGAAAGCAGTAATGAAGACAGCTCTGAAATAAGAGGTACAAGAAAGAAAAAAATCAGTGTAATAGTTAGTGACTACGAAAGGGAGTGATTCCACAGAAGAGATAGAAAATTCAGAATAGACAACGTGTACAGGATCCGAAAAAATTCGCAAAGAATACCGTTTGTACTCGGCAAAAGAGCTGCAGGACCGCAAATATCTTTAGATATAAGATTTCTTTAAACTGTCTGTGAAATCATTTTAAATTAACTGTAAGAAATTCACCAAACATCATCACATCATCTCGAGTTGCTGGTTCGTCTGCTCAAAGAAGGCTTAGAGTGCAAAGGATTAAATTTTGCGTATCTTATAAGAAAAACAAGAGAAGGTATGTTAATGTTCGTTAGTTCGTTATTACCCATTTTTCTCTTTAACAGTCTTTCCCCCCTCCTGGGGTCGACGTAGAGAACTCTGCGAAGCTACTGGCTAGGATCTGTACCTAGGCAGTCTCGGCCACGAGGGTATACAAATTACTAACCTAGGGATGCTGGGGGCTCCGGAAAGGTAATTTATTGGCCGATCCGGGGTCTCGCATGTCTTAGAGCAGAGTGGTGCTAGTAGCCCGGGGTAGCGGCCTGGGTATGCTGAGTAGTGGCCCTCTGCAATGGGCTAGACCGTGCGACTGGTAGGTAGCAAATTAATCCTTTGCACTCTAAGCCTTCTTTGAGCAGACGAACCAGCAACTCGAGATGATCTGATGATGTTTGGTGAATTTCTTACAGTTAATTTAAAATGATTTCACAGACAGTTTAAAGAAATCTTATATCTAAAGATATTTGCGGTCCTGCAGCTCTTTTGCCGAGTACTGGTAGGTAGCAAATTAACAACTAGTGATGCCCCAAATTGGGTGCGTTGAGCCGAAATCTCGAAGGTTCCGAGAAAGGGGTTGAATCCCGGCCATGGTTCTGCGGGTGGGGGGACTCGTAGTGTGATTAAGTTTACGAGGCGAGGAAGCTAAAACTTTGTTATTGTTGTTTAACATTCTTAAAATAGCATTATTATAATTTTTGAGGAACCAACCTGTAGCAAATCATATTTTCAGTTACTTACGCATAACGTAACAAGTTGCAGCTGCAACCAGAAATTCCATACAATACATTTAAGTGTATGATATTTCATTAAGCTAACTACCAAAAGTTTATTTTACACTTTTTACGCCTTTTTTCTTCATATACTCTGCGTAGCTGAAACTGAGAAGAAGAATAGTAATGACAAGACTTAAAGCAGAAGAAAACGTTTGGCAGTTATATCGACAGCTAGTCTTGCTTCCATCAGAAAGCTGCTGTTCAAATAGGAATATTATCGCATATTAGTTCAGTCTTCGTAAGTAGGTTTCGACCTAGCGGTTGTCTAATACAAATAACCTTCATGAGCAACACTCATATAGTAGTCAGTTGCATCGTCGTTCCGGCCATTTTCTGAAAAATTAAGAAGACTTGTTTTATGTTATTTTTATCGAAACTCACAAATAGTAAAGTAAAACGAATTTAAGATTTTACTTTCTATGTTTGTGTTTACACAGTTAATTTGAGCTTAGATGATAGCTTTCATAGTTTTAAAAGAACGTTTAAACTATCAGTGTTGATGCAGGTAGTTAGTTGGAAAGACCTCTCAAGAGTTATAAGTGAATCCCCTATGTAATTTGGAAATTCCTTTCAAAACTAATAGGAACCAATGGTGTATCTTAATGATTAGTCATTATCTCTCTTTCTCAATCATTTTCTACTAATTAATTTATTATCAGATGTTCCCGTCTGCGAGCAAGAAAAAGTGGTAGGACCTTGCAGAGCAGGCTTCCGTCGATTCTTTTTCAACAAAGAGACAAGACAATGTGAACTATTTATCTATGGAGGATGCCAAGGGAACAATAATAATTTCTTAACAAAAGAAGATTGCGAAGCTACATGTCTTGGTAAGAAAAACGTCTTTTATTTTGCTCCGTATAAATATGATGATTTTATCCCTTTTCATATGGTACATTCGCATACATTGCCCATCTGAGATAAGATAAGGAATCTTTTGTTAGAAAACATATGAGGACATTCATGCTGGTGTGAGGATTTTAGCCTGCGTCGCCACTTTCTCGAAGCGCCATCTTTATGTTAGTTGCTCCCCTGCTGCCTTGGTATCCTTGCAGCTAATAAGTTACGTTGAGGATCTTAGATCACACCAAGGTCTACAATATAGAAAGCAAGCATAGCACAGCTAAGACAAAAGTTAATTTCGCCATTGCTACATTTGGATCTGTTTCACAAAGCAAGCTCTGATCAGTCTCCTAACTGCTGCACTATACATATAATGATATGTTTTTAATATCTGGGACTGATATTGCGTTTACTTCGGTTAGATGTTTTTATATAAGCCCAGCGGTTCCTAAAACTTTTGCCTCGAAGAACGATATATCTCCTCTTCCAAAACCATTCGCTCTGCACTAAGAACGAGATAATCCGTTCTCTACACAATGCTTTCATATATTGTCGCAGCATATCTAGTGACTTATTTATTAACTTTTCAGCGTATACAGTCTATATTAGTACGTTTTCACTACATTTCTAAACGATGGTGCTAATCGCAAAATTTTGTGAGCTTTAGTGCAATTTTCGCTTCCGCAAAACTTGTTACATTTTTCGTACGTTTTATACACTTTTTTAAGTTTTATGAAAAGAAGAATGAGTAAACGAAAACTTCTTTCAGTTGACAAGGCAATAAAATAACTTAATTTGTCTGACGAGGAATTGTTAACTACATCGACTCAGGTAGTGAAAGCAGTTGTCCACTTAGCGACTGTGTTTTCCATTCAAGCACCAAAGATGAATGTCATGATTTAAAAAAAAATTGCAGAAAGAAATGAATAAATTATTATGTTACTTCAGTGTGGCTCAGGCTTGAATACTGATATTGATAGAATACAATGTATTTCAGAAAGTAGTGAAAGTGACTCTGATGGTTTTTAAATAGCTTCAACATCATGTGAATAGCGTAAAATCAGCGCGAGAATCACAAACTGACTAATAATATTATTTTTCAGGGCAGCAGTGGCATAATGCATTCGGGATGTGCAGACCTCCCGGGCGTCTGGCGAGCAATAGAATTTTTCGTTTATTTATCACTAAAGAAACTATGAAAATCATTGTATCAGAAACCAACGAGTGCGTGGAGTAATGTAATTACGAATCAACAGCCAAACCCATAAGTCAACCAATTTATGTTGTAGAAATGTAGAAATTTTTAGGATTTATTTTTGCAAGCGACTTACCAAAAAATCTATCTTGAAGATTACTAGTCAAGTGACTCGGAGTCAATAACACCGATTTTCAGCGACACAATGGCAAGAGACCGATTTGAACTCTTGCTAAAGTTTTGGCACTATAGAAATAATGAAGACGCCAATAGAAGTAGGTTGCACAAGTTGCAAAATATTGGTGATGCGTTCCTGAATAATTTTCAAAACATTTATATACCAGGTAAGAAAGTTTCAATTGATGAATCGATAATTTTCTGGAGAGGACGTCTTGTTTTACGTCAATATATTTTGAGCAACACAAATACGGTGTAAAACTTTACATGCTTTGTGAGCCAGGTGCTTACATATGTGATGTACTTGCATATTGCGATACGATGTAACCTATCTCTGGATTAAGTCACGCGCAAAACATAGTAATAATTTTGATGAAGAAACTGATAAACAAAGGACATGTACTTTATACAGATACTTATTACATGAGTACTCCCTCTGGCAAATAAGTTCCTCGAAAGCAAGATATAAAATTATGCGGAAATTTGGAATGGAACAGGAAAGGTCTTCCTAAAATAAGTTAGGAACACAAAGCTAAAACGAAGTGAAATAGTCACTTACAAGAAGCATCGGACGGAATGAAATGGAGCACGAATGGAAGGCCAGCATTACATGGACACAATATCTGCAACATCAATTAAAACTACTCCATAATGGAATATGTCTTCTGAAACTCCTACCAAATTCGACGAGAAACAAGGTACATATGCAAATTATGCACATCATAATCATAATCATCTTCTATGTAACTATAACCGTATATGACTTTCGATAATTTCGGAAACGAAAGGTACGGGAAAATTTCTTGGAGGTCGGGGGAAAATATGTAAGACCGGAGACAACATCACTTCTCAATTTTTAGACTATTGGTGAGTTCAGATTATTGAGAGAACTCCGTGCGAGCTTCGCTCTTTAGATGCGCTTTACGTTCCGCTGTGTTTAACGTATTTAGTAGTTTGAAGTGGTAATTACTTGTTATTCGTTGTCGTACTGAGGAGAGCTGTACGAATATTTCTGTAGAACGTTACAGAACTGTAAAGCGTTTCTTCTGGTAAAATAAATTTGATCAAGCTATAATCAGTTCTATGTGCATTCAACCCATTACAAATCCATACGCAACATTATTATATTCCAAAGGGCTTTAGACCAGAAGGGCTATTTATTTCGTTTTGGCATTTTGCGTCGATTCACTTTCTGCGTTGATTCACTTTTCAAACTGTTGCCACCAAATATTAGAGCACTGTATTTTATTTAAAGAAATTAAGTAATGAAGAATCTACATAAATGCACATATACTTCTCGCATTGTGATCAAACAACGGTACATAGAGCCATCGAATTTTCAATAACGTACGTTTCAATCCGAATAGAGGCATCTGGAAGCCCAAATTTGGAATTTGTTTTATTATATATCTCATATTTTGTAAAACTTTAATGAATTTTTGATTGACAAACTCAACTATTTCAAAGTGAGGAATGGTAACACTAAACGAAAAAAAAAAACATTTTTGTCTTCAGCGCGCGAGACTGTGCATTAGAAATTCTAAAGATATGTTTGTTTTAAAATTATTTTGCGAATTGCTGTTGAACTGAATTTTATGGTTTAAGTAAGAAGAACATGATATTTAATAAATAAAGGTAACTCACAAAGCGTTGAATAAACGCCACTTTGGGTATAATGCAAAATCTGAAAGCTCTCAGATTTTTTCTATTTATTATTGTTTTGGAAAGAGTCAGAGAAGTAAGAGTATGTAATTAAAGTAAAATATAAAAGTTTTAAAGCAATTTGACTTTTCTTTTAACTTTAGCGCAGGGGGTAGGCTGAAGGCTCGCCATTGTCGCAATGAATGAGTTAAATATTGTTCTCCGGCAGGCTCAGTGACAGCCATTGAATTTGGACCTGATTAGTATTTTTTGCAAAAATTAATTTTAAACTGTTCGAATAATAAAGAATAACATCCACTGCACTGAAATGCCCCAAATCCTTTCTTGCGAAAACATTAGCGCAGACATTAACATTAACCTTAATGTGTTGTTTTAATGATTAATATAAGTTAATCATAGAAGCGACACATTAAAGTTTGCTTGAAACTATAGTCAGCTTCATGTTAGTAAGTAAAATAGAATCTGGTATTCGATCTGATAACCGACTAAGCATGCCAATGGCCCTTGTTTAGCGTTATGATAGTTTAAAAACATTTATCCTCCTTAAATCTGCTGATGCAGCTCAAGCCATTGGTGTATTACCCATAAATTGGCAGTTGACTGGAGGAGAAGACACCATCATTCTACCAACGGTCTTGCGTCCCTCCAAATCTGGAATTGAAAGCAGAAATTCTATACAGACTTACATCAAATAGTCTTGCATTGTTGCTCAGGACATTGCTTTCTATTGAAAAATTTCAGGCGGAGATATACTCAAAATATTTTGCAGAATATACACTTTACAAAGTAAACATTACAAGAAAGACATTTTAGAAACAATATTTTACAAATATATATTGAGAGAATACATTACATTAAATTACATTAAATCAGAAGGTTATACTTTTAGAAATAAACTTAGAAAATAGTAAGTTCCATCTCTAGGCACTGTTCCTATATGTAAAATAAAAACGTTATTCAACAAAAATACGTTGAAGTCGTATTTTATTAGTTTGGTGATAATCTTGATGATCCATGACACCAAATTACATTTTGTCACACACTTACACAAAACTGAATATACAAACTTCATAAAAAGTATGTTTTGAAAAACGTGTTCAGAAAAATTAATGTTTATCTTTGCAATGTTGGCTAAACAAAAACAAACAAAAAATTATGAGGAGTGACAAAACAAACAAAAAATTATGCAGTAAGCTTGTGTGCTGTTAGTCTCTTCACAAAGTTAAAGTATTTTTCAATAAAACATCTCAAGTTGTAAATGTGAGCATAAAATTCTTATTCAACAGTAGTTTTAATTGAGAACTTGAGAAAAATTGTCACTTACTTTTTAAAATAAAGTGTGGTTAGAAAAGACTGAAAACTTCTTTGGTCTTCTTTCTTCTTCCTACACTGTTTACTTCATAACAACTGTTTTCCCTTCTTTCAGAATGTTTATTTTATGACTACTGCTTTTCTTTATCAAAACTGAATAAACAAACTTCATAAAAAGTACGTTTTGTAAAACGTATTCAGAAAAATTAATGTTTATCTTTGCAATGTTGGATAAACAAAAACAAACAAAAAATTATGAGGAGTCTTACTTGCTATGTGAACGTATGTGTTTCTATTTGCAAGTAGAAGAATGAAGGTCGTAAAAACGTAGACCATGCTGGTTCTGCGCAGAATTTATAGATTTATACCATGATGAGTAAAAGGCATCCTGAAATTTGAAGCAATCTTTATAATACTTTGAAATGGCGTTTCTGGCGTTTTAAAAGATCCTGCATGAAAAAGATTTTGCCAGTCAACGAAAATAGTAACAAAAGACAATCGAACAAAGATTTCATCCTTGAGATTTAGAAGAGCCTGCTTTTTTAAACGATTTCCGCACTAGACTTTCGGCTTTACGATTTACATTGTAAACTATGGCTGATGATTACATATTTCACATCATTAAAACTGTTTCGTAGAATCAAAACATTTAGTTATTAAATAAAAAAAACAAATGGCGAAATAGCGTGTTAATGAAACGTGTTAGGAGAAATCTGTGTAAATAAAAACGGACTAGTTTATTGTAATCGTAATATTAAAAATTTTAATTGCATTAATTTAATTTCGATAAAATATGATATTAATACTGATCAAAATCATTTTTATTGATTCATGATTTTTATTTTCTCTTTATAGCATGAATTCCAAAAATGGATTCTCAAAACACTTTTCTTGTATCAACTTTGTATATGGTTTTATTGTAGTCTGTATACGAATAAAATATTACTTACAAATATGGTTTCCTTTTCACAAAATTATTTCCTTTTCGTTTGTTTGGAGTCAGTGTTACCTGGAAAATTTTATTACAAAGTATGATAACAATGTCTGTGACATTCTGCATTAATAACAGAACTTCTAAACAAGAAAGCGTCTTATAAAATGCTTGAAAATCGGTAACGTACATACGCAGATGCACACATGTATACAGGGTGGTCATTAAAAAAATTAAGGTAGGCTCTCTCTTTTATTGGAGCCACTGGTGGTTAATGCATAGGATTATTAGCGGAAGTGTGAGGATGTTATAGAAAAAATAAATAAAGCAAAAGATTTTACACACACATATATTTTATTTTTTATTTATTACATTTATTCATTCAAAATGTCCTTATGTAAAATTGGTCGATGGTATGAGAAATAAGATACATAATTTAATATGTCTGCAGTTATATGCCTAATAAATGTTAAATCTATAAATGAATTGCTAAGTGTACTTGAATATTTACTTGGCACCATAGTAAGATTAAAATGGTGTTTCATAAAATCAAACATTTCATTTGACGTGTACATTGAAATCTCCCATCATAATAATAGGAACATCTGCATCAACAGTAAACTCTTTATCGATCAATAAAATAGTGTCGGAATATTTCTTTAATGCACTCAACAAGACCATCTTCAAATTTTGAAAGAACAGTTAGATAAATATATACGGACGCCAGACTCAATTTTGACAGTCCATTGATAATTGCATCAGCAACGCTTCTGAATCCTGTATTTTCTTTCCCTGCTTAACAGTAAATTCTATTCGCACACAATCTGTAAACTCGCTCAATTGCTACAATTAGCAACATCATTAGCTTGGCGAAATAAAATAAAATATAGAACACCACCAGAACGCACTGACTATCTACCAAACGACCTTGCCACTCACACTCGCTCGCGCATGAGTATGGAACTTCAGCGAAATTCCGCTATTTTTGATGCGTTCCTACGTGCATACCTTTTGCCCAATTTTTTAATTTTTCTTTGTATTTGCTAATATGCGCTTTCAACTATTTAGTGGCATATTTACGTTGATTGCAACATTTTAATTTGGAAGATATAAGCATTCGCGTTCACCTTCAATAGCGTCTTAATTTTTGCTTTCCCATCAGACCATTATGGAGGAACATAATTCAACTTTAAAATTTCCCCGATATGAAACCCTAGTGGCCTATCCGCTCAATCAATCGAAATGAAATTGCAGATATTGTTGTTTGAAGGTATGCCCTCGAGATTGTGGTGATTTAAAACAACAGAGCTCTCACAGTTACCATTACAGTGAAAACATTTCTAAATTTTCGAATAGCCATGAATGACTGAAAATTGCCGGTGTATGAAAAAAATTACAAAGAGGTTAGAATAGAAGGAGGAAAGGTTCGCAGTTTCTTTCGTTATCTGAAAATGAAACCTACCTCGTAAGCGGTGGCCATGTTTGTGAACTGAAAACATTGCCTTATGAAATGAAAATGAGGGAAGTATGAAATATACTTGTTTCTACGATGTTCGATACATGTATTTCCCAGTAAAAATGTATTAAATTTGTAATGAAAGATAATATCTATAGTTTACTATGTATAGGGAATTCTTAAGAAATAGTGCGAAAATTAAATGCGTACGCATAATATTAAAGCCCTTAAAATGCTTCTGCATATTTCAAGAATTTGTTTTAAATTTTATTAGCTACCAAATGAGTGTTTACCGATTTTTCCTTTGAAAGCAGATATTTCTGATTTATTCACAATATAACCATAATTTATTAAAGAATCATATCATATTAAAATGTTTCAGGCATAGGAAAGAAAGTTATTTTATTTTAGTGTGTTTAATATTTCAGCTTGAAGTTTTTTAATATACAAAACAGAAATTCACATATTTTTTATTCGCTAGAGCAATTGTAAATGTGTTTTAAATATATCAGGCGATAATTCGCGATAACTAATTTATTGTAAATGCATCAATTGATAACTCACATAATAATTCCCACTCTGGAAACTTCTGTTGACATATTTTAACAGATGAAGTTTCTTGTAATAATTTTTTTACTTTAAATGAAAATACATCACAAGAATCATCGTCTGCATTTGGAAATTATTACTTCTTTAGCAATATATATTAACAGTTCCATTTCTGATGTAAACATAGCAGGACATTTCAAACTAACAAATTCCATTAGGAATTTACCAGTTCATAATTTAAAAAATGGTAGAGTATTCAAACTATCCAAGAATTTTTGATATAAACAGTTTCACTATTTTTGATGTTGTAAAACGATGAAAATTACTTGGAACTTTTGAAAATGAAATGAAGTCTGGATCATTTTCCAAGCTAACACGAAGGAGCCAGAAATTTATCTTACGAAAAAACAAGCAAAGCCTGAATATTAATTCTGTGAAGCCAATTTAGAAGAACAGTTTACAATAAAAGTTAACCTGAAACTGTTAGAAAAATCATTAGAGCACACAGATACGATTGCCGATAAGCAAGAAGAAAATTCTTCGCCAACAGGGAAACAAGGAAAATACGTCTGACTTTCTCAAAATTTATGGTAAGCAAAGATTTATCGCATTCAAACATTGTTATATTTGCAAACAATTCACAAATTAATACATTTAGGCAATTGATCAAACTGCTATTATATATACGCATTTTAGGTATAAGCCGAATAAGTAACTTATTTCGCAAAAAAAATTATGGTCTACCTTTTAGCATGAGGGCGGAGGCATAATGATTTGAGGATGTTTCGTTGTTGCTGAGATGACAATTTTTTTTACTTCTAACGGCACTTTACGAGACAACTGAACATCAAATAGAATACAAAACAAAGACGAAAAAAATGGCATATGTATATCTATAAATGTCACCCAGTAGGGCTCCCAAATAGAAATACGACGAAAGGCAGGGCATTTGCGGAGATATGGCAAGTCCATGTCTTAATTAAGATTGCATAAGGAATAAAAAACTCCAGGAATGATAGTGATGCGTTGGAGGTACTTACAAAGGCAGCCATAGCCAGATAGAAGACGGAACAATGCGACAGATTTGTTTCTAGGCCATACGGATACTTCAAGAATCTGTCTAAACCATGATTTATTACGAAGCTTATCTATTTCCACATGATGTACACCGGGCAACGTATCTACAGCTGTGGCAAGAGATCCAGCTCTCAGTGCGAATTTTTGAAGATTTTTCAGTGAAATGCTGTTGCCTAATTGCAAGCAAACAGACAGAATCTTCTCCATTCATTAAGATTAAAGATCTGTGACACTGACGTTTTTAAAATCATAGAGGCTAATATTTCAGCAGAAGATTCCAGATAAGAAATATAGGTTTTATAAAAAATAATGTTAAATAAATAAAAAATATATGAGTTAAAATGTATAAACATTCTTAATGAAAACTTGGAACTGTGTGAAAGAAAACTAAAATGCGAAATGCATTCAAGTTCTATCAGAATAAAGATCTTAAATACATATCCCTTAATGTTCGCTTGTGGTTATTATAGTACTATCCTGAATTTACCAAAACTCTTGCACATTCTCCGTACTTAATTTCTATCGAACATACATGAAGTGAGTTGGCAAAAAATTGAGAAACACGGCAGCATTCTTCGAAAACTTTATTAAAACAATTCGTACGAAGAAACGGTACAAAAGAGAACATTTTTGTACAAAATAAATTAGTTTAATCCATGCAAAATTAGATCATTTCAGCTGAACGTTATCCAACAAAATATTGAATGTCTCATTATTTTCGTGTTTCATTAAATATGTTTGTTTGATAAACTGTTTGTTGAAAGTGTCCGAATACTTATTTGAGTTCCTTTTCGGAACTTTTTGAATAAACTATTTTTTGTTTTTACCAGAAAGGCTTTAAATAACTTTTCTCAAAACAAGCAGGTTTTAAAATGTTGACCAGTCGTAAACGTGAAAACAAATAAAGTTATTTCGTGAGTATTTAATAACTGATATTAGCAAAAAAACTGGAAAACACAAGTGCCCGAAAACAAATGTGAGGCTATGTAATTAACTAATTCCTCTTTTTATTTGGTTTTGTTTTGTGTATTCTCTCATTCTCGCAGACGCATTTTCTTTTGCTGAAAACTTGATTTACTTGCATTTGCAGCTGAATTTGGATTTCATTTCTAGAACTAAAAGTGTCATAACTCTATAGAAGGCTGTTAAAAAAGGCAAAGTGAATTAAATAAAACAATATACAATAAGTAACTAAAATTAAATAAAATCTGAAAAGATTCATATTTTTATGATCGCCCAAAAAGGCTGTTTTAAAGTTTAGTGCAGTTTATCAGCAAAGGTTATCAGTAAAACTGACCCACGTGGCGTAGCGAAACATTTTATAATAATACTAGATGAAGAGAATAACATGGAAACGTTGAATAACTTTTGTATATTTGAAAAGACAAAATGTATATAACATCATTCTAAAAAATATTAAATGTTTATTATTAGATATATTATGAATAAAATACATTTTTATTAATATCAATTGCATTGAAAAATAAAAATGTGTTCTTGAAATTAATCGGATTCAAATGGCAAAAAAATAAGATTCTTAAGAAGTGCATCTATTATTTTTCAGCAGATATACGTTAATGTTAATTTAAAACAGACAGATTCAGTCTGAAGGATAAATATCCTACATTTTGCGGGATGGCAACAGACTGGAATGAAAACTAAAACACAATGGACGAAATTGCTAAATGCTGTTTAAAACAAGAAATTGAATTCGCAAGTTTGCGAGAATGTATTTGTAACTATCTGTTAAACAGAAAAGAGTTTGAATTCGCAAGTTGGCGAAAACTTATTTTGAGAATACTTTCTTTTAGAATTCTCAAGTTCCGAGAAACTAATTTCTGAATATGTTTAGTCGAAAGACTTTAATTGTGTTAACTTAAAGATTGTAGCCAAGCGTTGTGAATTTTGTATAGCAACTATAACGATTGATGTAAAATGAATTTTAAAGTATTAAGTGTTAAAATGATCTATTGAGTTTCAAATGTTAATGTTAGCTTTTAAACTTTTGTAAAAGTTAAACTGATTTAAATGTAAGTTTTGGTCAAGCATGCCTGTAAATATCTTTGTGTAAAAGATTAATTAAATGAAAGTATAGATTGAATGTGTTTAAAGTTAGGCTCTCCAGGTTGCACTTAAGAATTTTAAATTTAAGCTCTATTTTAGGACATTAGGTCTAGTTTTGTGTTTAAGGAGTTTTCTAAGATCTGAAAAGTTGAGTTTATAACAAACCCTAGCGATTGGATAATGGTAGATTGTCATCGCGGAACTACAACATAAAAACCTCGTCTCACTCAGAACAGTCTCTGGAGAGCATAGGGGAAGAACAATTAAAGTTTGGTGTGAGTGAAAATGTTTGAGGGCCAAAATAATTGCAAGAAAGAGTAACTGTTATATCGTCGTAACTGTTATAAAAAGAACTAATACTTTTTCCTTTCAGAGGACTGGAAGGTGAAGACTGACGTCTGATTGAAAGAAAAGATGAATTAGATGAATGTACAACCCATTCAAATTGTGAATCTCTGTTTTTCTTAGTTTTAATCTAGCTTTAGATATTTGTGTAAAGTTGGCCTTAAACAGGAAATGTTTTAATGATTAAAGTCATTCAAGAAAGAATTTCTAGAAGTTTAAAATTTTGATATTAAGGACTTCTTGTTTAGAATTTAAACTCTTAAACAAGGTCGTTTTGAGACCTTATTATTCGAGTAGTTAAATTCTGGTGGGGAAAGATGTAAGCTTTATCCTAATAAGTTTATTAACAGTTATTTTAAGTTTTGTATCTTTCCTATCTTATTCTAATTTCAGCTTACAATTTCCTGCCAGAACGTAAATTCAAAAGAGTTTAAATTGAATGATATTCTGCCAGAATGCTTGGCTTCGCCGATTTAATTAATACTTAGGAGCCAATTAGTTAGATTCTGATAGCTTCGGCTATACCTTTCAAACAGCTTAAAACCCTCCTTAAGTCTTACGTGTTCTGTTCACACACTTAAGCGATTATGCGCTTGTTAGTGTTCGTGGGGTTCTAAGAAATTTAGGATTAAGTAGTAAAACCCCACAACCTTCTGCTTCAAAGCGCTATAAAAGTTCTTTACATGCATCAACGCGTCGTTCTTTCAGTTTCAGAGTGAGATACCGTGGCACTCACCTTGTAGACACTGCGAAACTTAAGCACGTCATAATGTGATGTGCTAAGCTATGACTGATGTTTAGATTTGCGGCTATTTCATCCACCGTCACACGGCAATTGCCCGTCACGATGGCTTCAGCTTTTGCAATAGACACTGATGTCACAGCGCTCTATGCCTGACATGAGTAGAGATCATCTGCCACAAATTTTACGCCATTTATGAAGTTCTTACTCCATTCGTGCACTTACAGCTGTGATAAACATATCTTATCAAACGGGCTTTCATTCGCTGATGGGTTTCAATAGGCTTCGTTCCTTCACTGCTCAGAAAACATATGACAGAACGTTGTTCTTCATTGGTGCATGTCGCAACGCTGGGCAGCCATTTTAAACTGGCCATGTTTCTCTTCTCTCCGGTATGCTGTCGCCTGCTAGTCATTCTTTAAAGCACTGGTAACTGTATTGCCAAATAACAAAGCAATGGCGCTGGAAGCGGAATGTTTATTAATTTTTTAAGGTTTTGAGTCAACTCCCTTGCATATATTATGAACTGTATCTGCCAAATCAGGAAGTAAATTCTGAAAGATGCTGTTCTCAAATGGCAGTTTTAAAAGCAGAAAGTGAAGCAAAGATCATGACAGTGCTCGACCCCACATTTGAATGAATGTCAGGAAAAGACATACGACTAAAACTTGGATGTTCTGTATCCCTCTGCATATTCATTAGACCTTGCCTCTCAGATTTTAATTCTTCTACAGCTCACTTCCAAATTATCTGAGAGCCCAACAGCGGCCGAGCGGTAAAGACGCTGAACACTGGTAGTTCGGTCCCGAGGTTCGAATCCCGCAAACGGGCTGGCTGCATGGGTGTTTTCGTGGTTTTCCCCATGTGTAACGTGTTTACGAGCCAGTTTCCCTTAGAAAGTCCTCCACGAAGGCATCCCTTCCTTTAGGCAGATAGCCCTCGTGTGCTTTACCATAATTGAATAACCTAACCGAACCAAATTATCTGAATGATCTGGAGTTCCCTTTTTTGGATACCTTCTAGCAAATAGCATCTCGATAACTTCGTTACGAATAAACATAATGAGTTTTTAAATTTTTTCCCAGCTGCTGGAGAGACGGGAAAAAAATCACACGATAAAATAATGCTTATGTGATTAACGTTTTATTACGCTTTTGTATTGCTTATACACTCTATAAGAAAACAATCGATGCACCAACAAGGAGTTGCCCGATGGAGACAAAAATTGATGGATAAGAAGGTTATGAATTGAATAGAAATTAAAATTTCAGAAAAATTGAATGGTTTATTTCAGAGTAACATAGTTACAAAGTAACAAGCTCAGTAAAGTGTTGACGCTCCTCTAGCCTGGATGCAAGCTGCCACACGGCGTAGCATAGACTGATAAACTCGGATGATCTCTTGCAGAATTTATTGCAAAATTTGCTCCAATTGTCGGGCTGAGTCATCAACATTTCCCGGTAGATGCAGTCGTCGTCTCATCATAACCCAGACATGATCTATGGGAGAGAGATCTGGCTGGTCAAGAAAGTGCTTGACAAGCTGTAAGACAATTCATAGCAACGCGTGCCGTATGTGTACTGGCATTATGTTACTGAAAATAGAGACAGTGTACTGCAAAAGGAACGGTAGCAAAACAAGTCTCAGAATGTCATCGATGTACTGCAGTGCTGTAAGTGTGCCTCTAATGACGACCAGAGGGTGCAATAGTGAACGCCGCTTCGGCACGCTGCTCTGGGCGTCTTCAGACACGTCTTCTACAATTGTCACGACACAGTTGGAAGCAGGATTTGTCGCTAAAGACTATGCTTCCCCAGTCAGCATCATTCCAACCTGATATAGCCAAGCACCACTGTAATCTGGCTCGACAGTCTGCAGGCGTGAGTGGCAGGTGGCGTAACGGTTGGTCCGAAAGTAGATTTCGCTCTATCAGACGTTTGTGAATGGTCATGGTGGACACTCGTGTGCGGATCGCACGTCTGGTGGTGGTAGTGATGAATTAGTCTCTGCGACAGCGGATCTGACAATCACTCTGTCTTCCCGATCTGTTGTGGCCCTAGGTCGACTGCTACCATCATGACGATAAAATTTGCCTTTGTCTACCCATTCTTGCCAGAATTTTCTAATCGTCGCATCGCTTCGACTCATATGACGAGCGATTCTCCGGTTTGCCCAATTTGTCTCCAATGATACGATGTCTTTCAAACTCTGACAGTTGCTCGTAATGAGCTCGAATCCTGCGGCGAGGCACTTTTTCAGTCGCTGAAAGGTATCCTAAATCGCAATGCGACAAAACTTTTAACAGCAGTTCAAGAACAGCTCCTTATATACATCTACTGGATGCGCAGTTCCGAGGCGCTGGAGATAGCAATATTCATTCACTGGACACCAAATTTGCATATTCAGTCAAAACATTTATGCAATTATTTGCATATCCAGTCATAACATTTATGCATATGAACAATGGGATGATTCCTTCTTGGCACGTTGATTTTTTGCTATAGAGTGTATTTATCATAAAACCGCAGAGGTTTCTGGATGATCCTGTGCATAATTCAATTAGTAAAGCTCGGTAGCAAATGGCTTCCAAGACCATGAAATTCGACCTGGAAAAAATTATGACCAGAAAGGGTTGCTGGAAGACTTTGATTAGTTTCATACTTAGAAAGTTCTTAATTATGTGCGGTATTACGTCTTTAGGCAAAACCATGGTCTAACAAGTTTTTAAAGGACCGCAAAAAGGAGCTAAACAAGAATGAATGATAGCAACTTCAGAAACACAGAAAAAAAAAAGACGATTGTGAAAGAAATGTCGTTAAATGAAGACGATAAACAGAAAAATTATCATAATTCTCCATTCGTGAAATGTCTCCATTATATGGTAAGATATAACGTTTTCACAGCACGATAACACAGCACGCTAAAGCTGTAGCACGCTAGAGCATAATCTATCTCAAAGACAATACCATGTCTCAATTTGGAAACTTTTAAAAAGCAGGTAAACTGATAATAATAACAAAGAATAGAAGTAGACATTGTGCAAATATTTTTACCTTCAAATATAAGACGAGAAACAGAAGGTCCATCGAGTTTCAAGCAAAGTCCAAAGGTGATTAGAGACAAGAATTTGGTTTGGCTTTATTTGATTACTGTAAAGCATGACGAGGACTACCTGCCTAAGACAAGGTATGCCTTTGTGAAGGACTTTAAAGCAAACTGGCTCGAATTCACGTTACGCACGAGGAAAACCACGAAACGCCTATGCAGTCAGCCTTTAAACTTGGCATCAAACTACCATTGTTCACCTATTTTACTGATATGTCGCTGGTGTGTCCTTAGAGAGAAAGTAAATCTAAAAGAAGATCCTTCTAAAGAAAGTAACTTTACGTTTTATGAAAAGTAATTTTGTATGCAAGTAAAGAAATATTCCCCATCAATTTCCACTTAAACCGTCCACTCTTCGTTTTACAAGTACAGTGAAATTAAATTAACTTTATATCTACATTATTTGTTTAATACTGCGTTCAACTTACATCTAATGGTTTCCATTAATTTTGATATCTAATGATTTCCATTAATTTTGGCTTACGAATTTGTACACAAAGTTCTGTTTTAAAGTTTACATAAGCAGTCGTATGTAGTCCAAAAACGAATTTAATCATTTTACTTATATTACTATGGAGAAAATTGTTTCGGTCTGCGAATATTTTGGTTGACGAACGACCTCCACGAACTAATTTTGTGCTAGCTAAATTTTGTAGAAAAAAGTGCAAAGATATTCAGAAGTACTTAAACATCTGCTTTGAATATCTCAAACAGTTATCAGTTTTTTGTCTCCTTTCAATCAATTCTAATCAGTTTTTCATAAAATAAAAAATGATCTTTGACCATTGAGTAAGTGCTAAAGCACAAGATATTTCCTACTGACATCTGTTGATACAAGGAATGTTTCTGGGAGTGGTAACATATGGGAATGGAAATTGTAATATAAAAATACATACAGCCACAAACTACTTTACACTGTTCTGTGTTAACTCTCCAGATCAAGCAATCAACATGAAGGTCTTTGTTTTATTGAGCATTATTGCTATCGCCTTCGCCGATCGCAGTAAGTTTTCCTTGAACATTTACTAAATTGATTAATTGCTTGTTTTCATAAATGTCATTTAAAATTAAAGAAAATATTTTGATGGTCAGTACCACACATTTCAAAAACTACATTTATATCTCATTCGCAGCTTGCAAAGTATGATTTTTGAAAGTTCATTAAAAATAATTATTTAGTTTGTGTAGGAGTGTAATTTTTTGTAATTAAATAAAGTCCTTTTGATAATAGAAAACTAACACAGAGAAATTCTTTTTAATTATGTAAATACAGATTTTGGAGATAATTACCTTACCTTCTCAAGGTATAGGATTTATTATGTATTAGAATTCATTTTCTGTAAAGATAAATTTAGCGTTCATTACCTATAATATAGATTTTAATCAACGATAACTAAATAGTTTCGATAATGTATAAAATTCTAATTAACAATGGATATTTAGAACGCAATTAATTTGGAATTTACGAAGCTTTAACTGATAACAATAACAAAGTATAAAACTAGACATTATGCAAAAATTCTTACCTTCAAATATAAGACCAATATTTTGCGATTTTTCCTGTCATCAAAATTCTCAAACTTGATTTCTAGTCTGTAGCAGTTCTTCATATGTAAGTTTCAACACAACATAATGTAGTAAAGCAGAGAAAACCAATAAACTTAAAGAAAATTATCAAAAAACAATTTTTTTAAAACTTTTGTGAGCTAAATTTTTATTTAAAACACGTAAAATAATTAATGAATTGAAAAGAGGAAATTAATATATAATAGTGTTTTATCAAAATAAGATATTAAAAAATTCTCTTTTCAAAATACGTCTGCAATTTTATATCAACAACAACAAAGACGTAAGACGCCCTTGACAAATTTATGAAAATAATGGCTTACACTTTTGACAATGAAATTCGATTGTTCGATTTTCTTATTTGGGCCCCCGCTTTTATTTATTCACGATATAAAACTGTAGATGAATTTGGTAAAAGTTAATCGCTTGCTCCTATGAAATTGTATAATAAATTATTTTTCTTCTTTTAGTTTATAAGATATTTTCTCCCTCCTTTCTGCATGCCTTCGTGGTGTAACGGTTAGCCCACTCAACTTGTATTCGCGAGGTTTAGGTTCGAGACATTGAATATTTTTCACATTTCCTGCCTTAAAATGACCTTATAATTCTACAGTGGTGCCAAGTCTAAAATAGCTACTTGATGATGATTCTTCACCACCAGGATTTTGCGATTGGGTCCCCTGACTCACAGTCGTTCTTTAAAAGGGGAGTATATAAGGTGTCAGAAGTTGACACAGCCTGACCCACCTAACCAAACAAATTGGTCTCATGGTCATAAGGCCAAGCCCAATTCAACAAAGGAAAACAATTGAAACAATAACTGAATAAAAATAATCATGTGTTAATAATAATTAAAAACATAAAAGTGAAGAAAAGGGACAAATACAAACATTTAGACAAAAAAAAACCCGCGAACAACAAACACGAACAATGGTTACAAAAAATTAGTAAAATTAAATAAACTAAATAGTGATGGCAATAAAAAACAAAATCATCCACTGATTCCAACTGCCCGGCGCTCACCATTAATAATTTACAAAACATATTTACATAATTGTGCAAAATCTTTATAGGACAAAAAGGGATTTTCAAAATCAATTTTTTTATTGTTTCATGAGTAGGGACAGATCTCGAGGAAGTGCTTAGCATCACCAAACGAACCACATAGCTTACATTTACCGTCATTCTGTATCTTAAACCTAGCGAAGTTTCCCGGGAAACGCCCATGTCCGGTTAGAAACTGGTTGACGTCAAAATTTTTAAGATAATATTCTTTTTCTTAGACAGTTCTAAATGTTTCAAATAGCCACTCCTTCTTTCAGAAGTATTCCACTGTGACTGCCATTGCTTAAAATAATAAGAATAAATAACTCTGGTTGCTATTCTTTTTTAATTCTGAACATATGACGTCCCCAAAACACTCCTTAGAGCAGCCTCTTTTGTGAGCACACCCGCTGTCTCATTACCGAGTATTCCGATATCGGCTTTAACCCAGTCAATGAATAGTATTATTTAAGTTTACAGTATATGAAGTATTTTCTCGCTCCTTCGAACAATCCTTCGTTGAGTAATGGTTAGCAAACACGGTGCGTATTCGAGACATCCAGGTTCGAGTCTCGGTGAGGGCGATCCTCATTTTTCACGTCTCCTGCTTCAAAATAACCTAGTGTCTCTATAGTGACGCCCGAATCAAGGGTAGTTGATGATGATTCTTCACCACCAGGATTTGGAGATTGAGTCCCCTAATCCCCAGTCACCCTTTAAAAGGGGATATATAAGGTATTTTCTCCCTTCTTTCTGCATGCCTTTGAGGTGTAACTGTCAGCACACTTGACGAGTATTCGAGAGGTCTAGGTTCCAGATTCAGGCATTGCTCATTTTTCATGTACTCCTGCTTCAAAAAATCCTAATGACTCTACAAGTTCATTACTATTTCATCAGTTTTAAATAAAAGTTTTCTTTATGAAAAAATTTATAAATTTTTACTTCCATAATTTTAATGTGAATGACAGTTCATCAATCAAATTATTCAGTTTAAAAATCATTTTTCAACAGCGAATAATTACTGTTTTAATTCCAAAAATCTGTTACGTCAAATGGTCGAAAAATCCAGCGATTCTGAAAAAATTTAGAAATTACATTAAAATGTCATAAAAACTTCATTGAAATTATTTTTATTCCGTACTTTATCCAATGGTGCAGTTCTGAGAGTTTTAGTCTGTTCATTAAATGAAAACACGCGCGAAGAACAGTTTCAGCGTTACATTTTCAAAACTTGAATTCCAGTTTTGGAAAAAAGAATTGGCTCACCATTTTATGTTCTTATCTACAATGAGTGTATGTGCAAAATTTGAGATCAATAGTTTATCTGAGAAAAGTTTTAAAATGAACCGCAAAGTTTTGGCCATAATGAAACACACGATGAGCCAGTAACGCAGCTGTTTTTAAAAAATTAGTAAGTTGTAGGGTTCCCTTAGTTTGAATAACCAGTTTTTCTAATTTTTGTTATCTTCTCCAGCTGTGGAGTTATGGGAAATAAAAAAGCTGATACTTTGGCTAAGAAAGGAACTTCCATAATGCAAGGCATTAATCGACCGCTTTCATTTCATACGACAAAATTGTTTGTTAACCTGTCTCTTAAGAAAAGAAAATTCTTAAGCAGGATATGATTCAACATACTCTAGATAAGAGTTGGAGGATTCTGGGGGAAGAAACAACTTTAATTCCCAGTTTTCCAAGAAAGACAGCGGTAGCTCTATTTAGACGTCTGACCGGACATGATTGTTTGCGAGACAACCTCTACAGAATTGGAGTGGTGGATTCCCCAAACTGTATTTTGTGTGACTCCAATCAGCCTATGATTTTTGAACATTTAAACAATTGTATTGCACTTTCTCGGTATAATGACATTGTTAAAAAATACTGGATAGCCCGTGAACTAATGGCTTAAGCGCTAATGCTTGGCATTTGCAAAATAAAAAAAATGAAAAATTATCTTCTCTTAATTCCTCAATTTCCCCGCCAGGATGCAAATTAAGTTAAAGTGGAGACGAATATTTAAACGGGCGAAAGGAGAAAATTAGTCAGAGCGCGATTTTGCTAGCATAGCGCACGTGGCTATTTTGTCCTTTCTGTTAAATAGTTGAGTTGCCTAAGTTGCCAAATTCAAAACAGTTTCACTCCTTTTTTGCATTACAGAGCAACAAGAACTCATTATATTGTGGTTCTCGTTCCTATCACATTTTATTTGAATTTGCAAAACTCAAAGTTATATAATGGTTGGTTAAGTTGGTTTAAATTTTTAAAAAAATAGTAGAGTTTTCAAAATTTAATATTATAAAAAAATTATTCATTAAAAAGTTACAAAAATTTTTAGAGTTATTAAAATTTAAACTGAAAATTAGTAAAATAATCTAGAAATGAATTATCTTTTTCACCATTACTTTTGGTAATCAAGAATTAGGTTAGAAATAATGTACTTACGAAGTGACGGCAAGCAAATACAAGAAGATATTGCAAGAAATGATTATATTATTGAAATGATTATATTGCAAGAAATGATATATTATTACTGGCTTTATTTCTCAATTGAGGGACAACATAATATCGTCGTCCTGTTATTGGTTCATTAAGACATTTTATTTTGATTTGATAATTATTGGATAAATGAAATTAGTTTCACTTTTATCGTCATGTAAGCACATGTATCAGCTCTTTATATACTACACAGTCCAGTCACATTAATGTGACCATCTGTCAAAAGCCAGAATAACCACCTTTCGCAGAGCGGACTGCTGCGAGACGTGCAGGAAGAGAGTCACATAGGTCCCTGAAGGTGTTCTCTGGGATGTTGAGCCATGCCGACTCTAATGCCGTGGCCAGCTGCGCTAGATTACGCGGTTGAGGATCCATGGCGCGAACAATTCGATCGAGATGGTCCCACAGATGCTCGATTGGGTTTAAGTCAGGTGAGTTTGCTGGCCAGGAGAGGACGGTAAACTCATCCTGGTGCTCTCGAACCACGCACGTACACTGGCAGCTGTATGGCACCTCGCATTGTCCTGCTGGAAGATGCCATCATCCTGAGGAAAAACAATGCGCATGTAGGGGTGAACATGGTCCGCAAGGACAGATGCGTACTTGTATTGATCCATTGTGCCTTCCACAATGATCAGTGAACCTAGAGAATGCCAGGAAAACATTCCCCAGACCATAATGCTCCCGCCTCCAGCTTGGACCGTTCCGGCAATGGTTGCAGGGTGGTTCCTTTCAGAGGTTTCACGCCTTATACGCCAACGTCCATCTGTCCGATGGAGCATAAAACGCGATTCATCCGAAAACGCAACCTGTCGCCACTCAGTGGACGTCCAGCTGCTGTACTGGCGTGCAAATTCTAGCCTTCGCCGTCGATGAACAGCAGTCAGCATAGGTGCACGAACCAGGCGTCTGCTTCGGAGGCCCAGACGCAGCAATGTTCGCTGAATAGTACTTTGGGAGACACTTTTGGTAGCCCCTTGGTTCATTTTGGTGGTCAGTTGCTCAACGGTAGCCCGTCTATCTGCCCGAACGCATCTCCGCAACCGTCGTTCGCCTCTGTCATCTATGGCCCGTGGTGCACCACATTTGCCACGTCGCTGATTTTGGACAGTCCCATTTTGCCATGCACGGTACACTTTTACCACGGCGGCACGCGAACAGTTCACAAACTCAGCCGTTTCGGAAATGCTTCCACCCTTGGTCCGAAAGCCAATGATCATGCCCTTTCGGAAGTCGGATAAATCGCTTCGTTTCTGCATTACGCCAACGATTGAAATGTTTTCCGAAGCCCTCACACACCCTTTATATACGCTCAACTGCACTGTGCTGCCACCTGCCTTCTGTGATTGGTTATTTAACTCTGACATGGAAAGTACGTGGTGGTCACATTAATGTGACTGGACTGTGTATATATATGTTAGCTTTTAATTTTGGAATTACACACTGTAGAAATATTTATTATAAGAAATTCTCTATTTCTAAAACGGGAAGGATAAATACTCAAATTGACTGTAAGGGCTATCATAAGTTGAAATTGAACTTTCATCTCTATGATTACTCAAGGCGCTTATTGTGCAACTGTGCCGGATGATTTCCGAAGATGTGTGCCAGAATGTGATAAATGCAAAGGTTTACTTACAGGAGCTTGGAACCAAAATTGTAGACACATTAACACATTTTGCACTAAACTCTTTTTCCAGGTTCATATAATGAACTATGCGTTCATTTTAAAATATTTCGATAATAAATAAATGTGGAATAAAAAAAGCAAGTATGATAGTTCGAGCGCCACTCGGCAGTTTTCAATGATACGGCAGCGGTGCGACGAATTCTCTAAAAAGCCACAGTTACGATTTAAACCCTTTCTATTAAACTACGCGGCATACCATTAAATTTGCATAATTTTCCCTTTTGAGTGACTACTGAATAGTGGGGTCAAGTAGGACAAGATAAGATTTAACTTAAAACTAACTCTCGGTAAAACTTATGAATGATTGTCACCACATGATCAAAACTGCCATAGCCTATTTTCGTTCATTTCTCAAACTAGACCAACGATCTAGGAACGACCAATAAAGAGATATTTAGACATGCTATCATATGAAGCTCTGTGTAAACTAAACTAAAAAAAGTCCTAAATCACAAAATAAAATTGTTACAATTGCAGTTTACATTATAATTTAAATCACCACTTTTTCTTTTTCTTTTAAGCGTGTCCCGAAAACCAGCATTACGAATCTTGTGGAACTGCATGCCCATTAACTTGCAAGAACTACGAAAATCCTCCCAAAATATGTGTTCTTATGTGCGTTTCTGGATGTTTCTGTGATGAGGGATACGTCAAGACAGAAGACGGTCGCTGTGTGAAACCTGAAGAATGCCCAGCGCAGGCAAACCGTAAGCATTCCTTTTCTTTTATTTTCATCTAAATATTCTGAAAATAAACTTCCACTTTGCAAATTCTTAACCTTACACTGCCTACTATATTTTTTGCACGCACCTATCATGTTTCTAAATGGAAAACATTATGTTAAGGAGAAAAAATCTTTAACCTTAAGGGTTTTTTTTTTTACATTTAACTTTTTAAAATTTAACTCTTATTCACTCTCTCTAGGTGCCGGACAACCTAAAACTAAAATAAAACTTAAATATAAACTTACTAAAATGCACTGGTTAAAAAATAGAGGAAGGAACTAATTGGTTGATCTGACTCATAATAATATTAAGTATAACTTTTCTTAAAGCAGTTAATTCACACATAGCAAGACAAAGCAAATTCTTCTTAATAAACTTAACCTGAAAAGGAAGCTGGAATAAATCTTCTCTGGAACTCGGTAAAACTAAATACTAAATCTCAACCAAGCATTTCTATAATTCACTCATTTTAAAATAAACTCAAGAATAATTCATATTCATTTCATAGCAAAAACCTCATAAGCACCAGAGAAGAAATATTCAGACACCAATCAATCAGTTCCGCTACTAAAAATCAAGCACTAGATTTAACTGTCCTGGCACCTAAAAGTCATTTCAAATTCTATCTTAAAACACATTCAAAGTATCATTAATAAGTGGTTAGTACACATTTGCTAAAACAGGGCGCGTTGTGAGAACCCTAAAATGCATGAACATTTTTCAATAACCCCAAGCAAAAATAATCTCCATGTTTCTTAAAAGCCTCCCGGCTCAAACAAATGGAGTGACTGAACAGACCAACTACATACACACAAAAAAACAAATGCAAGTAATAACATATAATCAAACTCATTTATTAATTATCTAGGATAAGTTTATGGGAGACCTGGCCAGACTACCCTTACATACAAATGCAATTAATATTCCACATTAAATTTCTCCAAGAGTCATTTATCAAGATAACAATTTTTTTTTGTTTAACACAATAACGGTTACTTAGAAATACTGAAATACATTAAATTAATCATTTAAAACAACTTCTATAGAAATTACAATTTACATAAACTTCTTATTTTTGACAATAACTTTCCCCCTTTATTTTTTCTTATTTTTCAATTAAATTTTCCTCTTTCTCCCCAGATTAAGCAAGAACAGTTTAAATTAAATTACAAAAAAAAATATAATCTTATGAAAAAACTCACAGTTGACTTTCGGGATCATCATGATAAGAAGCTATAGGCTGCAGAGGAATTCCGCCGTTGAACTGGATCTTGGTAATGAGCTACAATAAAGTCCACGAAAAATGACCTCTTGTAGAACTTCAAAGATGAAAAAAAAAACCGGCAATCAATATTCTAAAACATTAAAGTTGAAGGAGAAACCGCTGCAGATGAATTCCGCCTTGAACTGGATCTTAGGTAATCAAATTCAAAAAGCCCACGAAAAATGACCTCTTGTAGAACTTCAAAGATGAAAACTCGGCAATCAAAATTCTAAAACATTAAAGTTGAAGGAGAACCTCCGGGTACAGAACGATGATACTTTTCCTTCTCACGAACAGAGAGCTTCATTTAGGTACGAGCCCTTACACTTCCGTTTTACGGGAAAACCCGCTTCAAACTCGGAAGAGTTCGCTCTGAGTTCTACTTCTCGCAAATTAGAAGAAAATTCTCTATTAATCACATCATGCCGCATCGCAAACGTGAGCCACCCGTCGGGGTACAAGTGCAGCATCGCAAATCTCCTCAGCTAAAAGCCGAGTTCGTCCGCAGAACGCTAGCGCAAGCCACCCAAGCCCGGGTAGGCCTGGCCGCAGGCCAAAGGCCCTCTCTGCTAAATATTCAACTCAAAAACTCTCTCGAAGACTCTGGTAAAAACTGACTTCAAAACTCGCGCAACAACCGAGGAAAACTCGGTTTCTCCTCCCACTCACAATTATAGGTCCAAAGTTACACATAAAATTAAATTCTTGCCAATCCGAGACTTTTCAATATAATTTAATAGGACAAGTTCAAACCCCCAAACGAATCAGAATTAAGTCATTGTCTACAGTAGCACCTGCGAAAAACTGGAAACTAAACATTCGACCCCCTCTGCTAACAAGCGAAAAATATAAGAAACAACAAAAACTGCCCTTTCAAAGATTCAATTTACAACCTTCACCGAGGCCATAAACAAGGGGACATCACCGCGGGAGGTCCGGCTACGGGTGTCCACTTTCAGCTTGGTAACAAAGACAAGAGAACAACGATATACTACTCAATGTTGCAACTGTCATCTTAAAAGGCATTTCCCACAGATGTTACTTCCGTTAGAAGACGCTCCCCTCTCTGCGTTAAAATTGACCGTTGAAGGAAAAAAAATAATTGCCTAAAAATTTAAGTACACACTTTCCAAATATATATATTCATTACGCTCTTCACAATTTCAAACTTAAAAAAAACCAAATACAAATACAAATAAAATACTTAAATAATTGATTACTTAAATCATTAAAAACACTTAAATTAAAAGCACAGAATTCGCGACACAACATTCCCCCCATGAACCGGGAAAAATTTTTGTGCAACAAAAATTTTTGCAGAAAAACAGCATTTCCAAAAACATTGGTAAACATTAATAAGTTAAGTACCAACTAATATTCAACTTAACTAGTTGTCACGGAGATCAGTGATAAAAAAATTAAGTTTACACACAAAGCAATCAGTTAAGCAAAAATAAGCAAAAATCTAGTTACAACTCAAATGAACCGAACTCCAAACAAACAGCATGAGTGAAGTGTCATAAATACCCTTATTTATTAAGTTAGTAATTAAATTTCTCACAAACCAGAACCAAATTAAACCACTATTGAATAAAAAAAAATACATGCTTTTATTTCTAATTAACCAACTCCAGCATGAACCAGAAACGCTTATAAGAAATTAAGCTCTAAACTGAAATAGAAGTACCAACACGTAGCGAAAAAACTCCAGAAACGGAACTCAGTAAAAAGTTTAACCACAAGAAATCCAAAACTAAAGAATTGCAACTTGATTTCAACCCAAGAAAGAAAGTTCGGACCAGCCGAAAAACTTCCTAAAGAAGAACTAAGAACCGAAACGAAGAGAACTCTCAAACGTGTGATACCACTCTACAAAGAAAACCAATTAAAGAAATCGAGAAAAAAAAATTATATATTTCTTCCAAGAGCAAAAGAAAAATTCTAGATACTTCAGATGTACTCAAAACTCATAAATAACCCATTTACAGAAAAAAAATCTAAACAAATAGTCACAGGAATACGTCAAGAATGAACCGAAGCAAGTTAAAGAACACTTATAGAAATTCTCAAAATAACAAAAGGTGTTCAAAAATTACCCACAAAATAAAATTTAGTCAGTATGAAACAAAAATCGCAAAAGAGCTGTTTAGGGAATGTGCACTGCTTTGAGAAAATGCAGTCTTGAGCAACATCTATACAAAAACGCCCAAAGCAAAAGTGAAACATACAAAATCCAATTTAGAAAACGAGACAGCAGTCTGTTCAGAAACAAAAAGTGCATGCACTGCAATTGTGAGATGCAGTCTTTAGCATAAACACAAAAAAATTACCAAAGAGACTACCAAAAACCTGCAAGGAATAAACGTGAAAAATCTCAAACAAGGAGGAAGTGTTTTAAAACTCAAATCCCAAAATAAACTCAAACTCAAATCCCAAAAATCCACAAATCTGTACACTAAGCTCCAAGGAAAAATCCACACTGAAACCTGGCAGTGTCTCTGCCCATGCTTACAAGCAACAAATCTTGTGATTTTAAAAACATTGGAAATAAACTGAAATGCATAACATACACTAAGTAAAAATTCAAAATACCAAATTCACAAAAACTGCTCCAGCAACCTGAAGTCACCCGTATAAGTATTCATTCTCAAGTCACACCAATGATCTTATTCAGCACAAAACTCAAATACGAATTAGAATTAAACTTAAATCTGCAAAAAATTCAATCAAGAACTAAAATCCAGTAACAAATGCTAGAAAAGTAATGAAAATCAAATTCCCTAATCAGATAACAATTAAGTTCATGGTTCAAAACCCAGTTAAACTACTCACTGAATAATTTTCACAGCAGAATAGCACATAAACAACTTGAGCGCCTGTACAAAAATTGCAGAAGAGTAATTATCCTGATTTCCTAAATTACACCACAACAAATTCTACTTTGTCACTAAAATTCTCCAAAATTCTCATAAATTGGCAATTCCATATACTTGTAAAATACCAAACTTCTACTGTTTACACTTTTCTCAGACAACAATAACTCTTCACAAAAATAGGCAAAATTCAGTTACTCATAAACCTAGACAGAAACTTCACTCCAGCTGAAAACTAACTTCCAAAAAAAAAATCAATGAATCTCTAAGCCAACTATCACTGTTCCCGCGCAACTTTACAAATCTAACCAAAATTAACTTTAAGATACTAACAATTCAGTTTTTTTTTTCTAAAACAAAATCAAAACCCAAATTTTTAAGTCATCTTCATAGGCACAAATTACATAAATCTATAACCATACTTCAAGCAATCAAAAAAAATCACAATTTCTTGATCACATAAATACTGCTCTAACATTAAGTCAATTCATTGAAATTAGAAATTTCCAAAACAATTACTTAAAAAAAATAAATGCAATTATCAAAATGAACCCATTAACGAAAATTCAATTTTCAAACACTTCAAATTAAGTGATAAATGATCAAATATCTTAGAGAGGGCAAAGCATTTCATTCCTTATATTCAAAAATATAATATTCACACAAAATACAAAATAAAATAAAAATTGCATATAATAAAATTCAAAATAACATATTCCTTGTGGTCTGTCAGTCGCGAAGGTCACAGCACCATTGTTAAATGGTAAAATCTTTATAAATCCTTAAGGGGTTTTACATTTTAACTTTTTAAATTTTAACTCTTATTCACTCTCTCTAGGTGCCGGACAACCTAAAACTAAAATAAAACTTAAATATAAACTTACTAAAATGCACTGGTTAAAAAATAGAGGAAGGAACTAATTGGTTGATCTGACTCAAAATAATATTAAATATAACTTTTCTTAAAGCAATTAATTCACACATAGCAAGGCAAAGCAAATTCTTCTTAATAAACTTAACCTGAAAAGGAAGCTGGAATAAATCTTCTCTGGAACTCGGTAAAACTAAATACTAAATCTCAACCAAGCATTTCTATAATTCACTCATTTTAAAATAAACTCAAGAATAATTCATATTCATTTCATAGCAAAAACCTCATAAGCACCAGAGAAGAAATATTCAGACACCAATCAATCAGTTCCGCTACTAAAAATCAAGCACTAGTTTTAACTTTCCTGGCACCTAAAAGTCATTTCAAATTCTATCTTAAAACACATTCAAAGTAACATTAATAAGTGGTTAGTACACATTTGCTAAAACAGGGCGCGTTGTGAGTACCCTAAAATGCATGAACATTTTTCAATAACCCCAAGCAAAAAAATCTCCATGTTTCTTAAAAGCCTCCCGGCTCAAACAAATGGAGTGACTGAACAGACCAACTACATACACACAAAAAAAAAAAAAATGCAAGTAATAACATATAATCAAACTCATTTATTAATTATCTAGGATAAGTTTATGGGAGACCTGGCCAGACTACCCTTACATACAAATGCAATTAATATTCCACATTAAATTTCTCCAAGAGTCATTTATCAAGATAACAATTTTTTTTTTTTTAAACACAATAACGGTTACTTAGAAATACTGAAATACATTAAATTAATCATTTAAAACAACTTCTATAGAAATTACAATTTACATAAATTTCTTATTTTTGACAATAACTTTAAATTCTACCAAGACACAAACAATCTTCTTCTCCCCCCTTTATTTTTCTTATTTTTCAACTAAATTTTCCTCTTTCTCCCCAGATTAAGCAAGAACAGTTTAAATTAAACTACTAAAAAAATATAATTTTATGAAAAAGAACTCACAGTTGACTTTCGGGATCATCATGATAAGAAGCTATAGGCTGCAGAGGAATTCCGCCGTTGAACTGGATCTTGGTAATGAGCTACAATAAAGTCCACGAAAAATGACCACTTGTAGAACCTCAAAGATGAAAAGCCCGGCAATCAAAATTCTAAAACATTAAGGTTGAAGGAGAAACCGCTGCAGATGAAATCCGCCTTGAACTGGTCCTAGGTAATCAAATTCAAAAAGTCCACGAAAAATGACCTCTTGTCGAACTTCAAAGATGAAAAGCCCGGCAATCAAAATTCTAAAACATTAAAGTTGAAGGAGAAACCTCCGGGGACAGAATGTTGATACTTTTCCTTCTCACGAACAGAGAGCTTCATTTAGGTACGAGCCCTTACACTTCCGTTTTACGGGAAAACCCGCTTCAAACTCGGAAGAATTCGCTCTGAGTTCTACTTCTCGCAACCTAGAAGAAAATTCTCCATTAATCACATCATGCCGCATCGCAAACGCGAGCCACCCGCCGGGGTACAAGTGCAGCATCGCAAATCTCCTCAGCTAAAAGCCGAGTTCGTCCGCAGAACGCTAGCGCAAGCCGCCCAAACCCGGGTAGGCCTGGCCGCAGGCCAAAGGCCCTCTCTGCTAAATATTCAACTCAAAAACTCTCTCGAAGACTCTGGTAAAAACTGACTTCAAAACTCGCGCAACAACCGAGGAAAACTCGGTTTCTCCTCCCACTCACAATTATAGGTCCAAAGTTACACATAAAATTAAATTCTTCCAATCCGAGACTTTTCAATATAATTTAATAGGACAAGTTCAAACCCCCAAACGAATCAGAATTAAGTCATTGTCTACAGTAGCACCTGCAAAAAACTGGAAACTACACATTCGACCCCCTCTGCTAACAAGCGAAAAATATAAGAAACAACAAAAACTGCCCTTTCAAAGATTCAATTTACAACCTTCACCGAGGCTATAAACAAGGCGACATCACCGCGGGAGGTCCGGCTACAGTGTCCACTTTCAGCTTGGTAACAAAGACAAGAGAACAACGATATACTACTCAATGTTGCAACTGTCATCTTAAAAGGCATTTCCCACAGATGTTACTTCCGTTAGAAGACGCTCCCCTCTCTGCGTTAAAATTGACCGTTGAAGGAAAAAAATAATTGCCTAAAAATTTAAGTACACACTTTCCAAATATATATATTCATTACGCTCTTCACAATTTCAAACTTAAATAAAACCAAATACAAATACAAATAAAATACTTAAATAATTGATTACTTAAATCATTAAAAACACTTAAATTAAAAGCACAGAATTCGCGACACAACAATTACTTATCTCATGAGCGTTCGTAGAATCTAATTCTTACTTATTTTCACAGATGTTATCAGATACTTTATTTGTATAGAAATAAATACCGCTGAAGGTGATGTAGCGAATGTTACTAAATCGAATATATTTTCAATATATGTAGGAACTGTCGGGTTTTTGCTGTTTTATGAACTATGTCAGTGTGATCGGTGGTCCTTTGTGGTTTAGAAATGAAAGAAATAGAAAAATGTCAGTTTGGCTATGACCATCTCTTTTGAGTTGCTGTTTAGCCACATCTTGCATTCATTTGAAGCACGAACAAATAAATCAGCTAACTGCTCATTGTTCATGTATTTAACGCTATTTCTGTGTTTTTATGCATTGCTTACGTATTTTATATAATAAAGGTATAATACAAATTACCAGTGAAAAAGCTTATACTGCGGAAGAACGTGGTCAGTTATTGGAACTAGCTAATGGAAAACACTTATCAATACGAATGGCTTAGTGCAGCGGTCTCCAACTGATTCCTCCAGCAGTTTTACATTGCACGAAAACATATTTAAATATATCAGTTAGCCTTAGTGTAACATTAAATTTTATGGCAAAAATTTGAAGACTTTAATAATGATTTTGAGCTCAATATTACCATTAGAAACAAATGTAAGTAAAACCCAAAAAAAATCATCTACAGATGAAGCTAATTAATTTAGAGAGTAATTTTTCTCCAAGGTTACAAACTTTATCAAAATCGACACTTTATGATGTACAGTAAGAAACATAGACATTTCTATGCTATTTACATACGAATAAATGTATTTTTTCCTATGCGTCCATCTAGGAAAATTTAGTGAATAGAAGGAAGAAAACAGGATTGTCATTATTTATTTTCAAGTTTTGTTCCATTTCGATAGCTTTCGTTACTTATTTTAGTTTAAGTTAAAATTACGTTATTTAGTGTTTAATTCAGAATATTAGAATTTAAAATAAATGTCAGCCCGAAAATTTAACATTTAGCTTTCAACAAGTTTGAATGGCAAAATATAACCAAGAAAAATTTCTTTCAGATACCAAACATTAGATAGCAGACAAAAATTAATTTAAATTTAATTTTCTTCCTTTGAGTTAATGGCATTATGTTTTGATAAATATTCAGTAAAATGCTTTCCATTTAAGTAAAAAAAATTTCTTGCTAAAAAAGTTTAATTTTAACAAGCAAACCAACACACAAATTTGGCCTATAGACTTTTAGATCGTGCATTTGGCCCGCATGGAGACCACTGGGCTAATGGCAATAAAGATGAAAATGATGATGAAATTTATGGCAGTGACAACCAATTTACAAAACCAAGTAGTTACACAGCAAATATTATTGCTTCCGAAGTGAATGCTGTTATCCAAAAACGTTTTTCAGTTCTGTGCTATACTGCCAGAAAATGCAGGCAGAATCTCAACTACAGGAACAGCAAAACAAATTGTTATTGGAGTCGTTCCAAGACCATCCGTACAAAATGAGGTATCTAAGAAAGTACAAGATTTATTACAGAAGAAGCAGATGAAGTATGAGTAGAAACCTTTACCTGAAAGAGAATGTCTATCTGATGAGATACCTGTTCCCATATTTGTAAAGTTTTAGATGCATAAAACTGATTTATAGATCCATTTCCTGTTCGTACTTCTTACTGTACAAGTAGCAGTAAGATATGAGTTATGACTGAATGCATGTTTTGCCAAATAGCAACAAGAAATTAATAGCTTATTAAATACAGTAACCAAGAAATGTACATATAATTTTGAATATTTTTCTCTGTCTCTGACAAGCCTTTATAACAGCATACGTATTTTAGTACGAAAATAAAAATTTAAAAAAGTCTGAAATGTTTCCGATTTAACGATCGCCCAAAAGAGTTTGGTAAGGTTTTTTACGCTCTCGCTGAGCTCGTAGTCTACCAGGTCTGTTGTTGCACTCACTCATGCTAACCCAATTTTTTTTCAGTTTTTTTAGCTTTATTATTAAGAATTTTCGTCATATACAGTTTAACAACAAAATCACAAAAATTTTGGTCCTGCTTGATTTTCACAGCTCCCGTTATTTAAAACAGTGCCGAGATGGTCTTAGGTTTAAACTACTTGCATATAGCATATCTCAGTGATAGCTTTTAATGGGGTATCTTTTTTTCCAAAGGAATTTCGCTACATGAATTCTAAAAGATACGATTCTAAATGATGTCGAGCCGTATCCCCTTGCCTTTCGTTTCGCCGATTAGCAGAGTCCCACATTTTGAGTGGGAGCACCCGTTGTTGGATCAATAAAATTAAATTTCGGATGCACAGTTAAATAGCTATAACCAGCCTTTTCAAGATCATCTGTTTTATAGGTTCGCCAATAATCTAAATATATTGCCAGCGACACCTTTACTCTAGTACAGGTTCTCACACGCCGTGACAAAAGACCTCGCTTTTGAACTTTCAAAAATCGTTTAACATAGAACGCTGAAGGGTCCAAAATTCATCTGAGCTAGTAAAATTGCTACAGACCAACAATATTGTGCTATATTCATATTCGTATTCTGAATATATTGTCGATACTTCTACTAGGTGGTCCATAATCATTGATATCAGTGCGCTTGCTTCCCGATTTGAAACCTGAAAAAGAAAGCACTCGCCACTTTCAAGGCATAATCCGCCGAATATCCACTGATGTGGAAATACCCTGCCAGCGTTATTTTTTTCGCCGCACGAACAAACTCTTACCAATTTCAATTATTTTTCCAGGCCCACCTATTCATCCTTCAGCTTGTCAAAGTAAATTTAGCGAACAAACCTATAAAATTGTTCCAGTCAGTCAAGGTATCTAGTCAGATGTTGAGCTGTTTATCGGATTGAATGCTCTTTTTTTGTTGACAACTTTTCACGTTGCACCTCCACATACTTTCGTTTACATATGATTTCATTTCTTGTCCATTTATGCATATTTCATTGCAAGGCAATACGTATTTTCCCTATAAAAACGATACGGCATCTTCTTGACGCTTCGGTAAATTAAAATTTATCTGCATTTTTAGTGTTTTCATTGAAATTAGCCGATGTGGACACCACGTGACTTCATTGTACGGCCTATTCCATTACAGACTTTTTTGATGCGCTTCATTTAAACTTATTTCCTCTAATTTCATTGGAGATATATTTCTCGTTCAATCAATTCAGTTCTCCCTTCGCGACAAGGAAATATACATAAAAGCTCAAAATATCTTTATTAATAATTGTAAAATACCGAAAAACTTAAAACACCAGCTATAGTTAAAAACAGTTGAAAAAAGTTTTTCTGATTATAGGCAAGCAATACGCCTAACGGGCGAGAAGACTAAATTTTCGGTGCGCAAAAATTTAAAGTTACCTTTTTATCGCACTGTCCAAAAAGACACTGAAGTTGGTTTACCAACTGATTTAATTCACTATTCTATTAAGAGTTTCAAATATAAACAAATGGTGGCCTCATTAGGCCTAGAGCCACTTAAATTGTTGATAATTCTACAATTATTTCATGCATATTAACTAAAGGGATAAAACCCTTAACCGCAACATACGACAAACATAATTTAACTACTTTTAAAGCAAAAAATGCACAGTACATTCGAAAGAACGGACGCCCAGACCCAAGCTTATAGAAGCCCATACACAGTTATGATGCCCCAATCCCTAGAAGGTATCCAAGAAGGCATGAACCCCCGTTCAACACAGAGGGACACAGGGGGAAAGTCGCACAGAGGTTATGAAACGCAAGTCAAATATGCCAGCAAGCAGTTGCCAACAAAGAGGACGAAGATTAATGTCATAGGCTGTCCCCCAGTGTTGACCAAGGGAAGCCAAACGCCCAAAGATAACCTTCTACATTTAACCACGTAGCGTGTGTACAACCAGGGAGCAGACAAGGCAGCACCAATATGATCCCTTCCCAACCTAAACCTACCACCGAATAAACGATGGTTCTATTCACTGTGAAGACTATTTACCCCAGAAGTCAAGTCTGTCTAGGTATATGTCTAGAACGCCGAGAGTTGTCCTTCAGTCGACTTTAACGACACAGAAGCATAAAACTACGGACCAAACCGAGTTGGATAACAGGGTAAGAATATGTATATATGTGTGTGCGTGTGTATGTTTGGTGTGGCCGATTGCAACGAAAAAGAGGAGGTCTACTGAAAAGACTACTACGATATTATGCTGTTCATTCAAATTCGGCAAATAGAAGTTGAAAGTGAATCTAAAAGTGCCGTTTCTACTTCCTTGTAAGAAACAAAGGTAGTATTGTAATGACGAAAATTTTCAGGCATCATATTTGAACGAAAAAGGCCATGTTGACTGTTCTCGTTTCCATTTGAACGATGTTCTTGTGTAACATCTGTACGTACGGACAGAATAACGGATTATTTTTTTTTTCAAAATGGAGTGTAAAATGGATTTCAAATGGACTCAAATTGGATTTTTTCATGACGTCTGTACGCACGTACGTACGCATGTATCTGGCATAACTCAAAAATGATTAGCAGTAACGTTAAAATTTTGTATATGGGACTGCTATATCATGCAGTTGCGCTCCTCTCTTTTCTATTGCAATCGGCCGCACCTAACGTGCATATGCACATAGATATATATACCCACTCTCTTAAGCTGCTCGCTAAGCTCTTTATGCATTTTTTGCTTTAAAAGGTGATTGAATTATGTTATATTCACATTCCGGTTTAGGTTTTTATGCTTTTAGTTAATCTGCAGACAATAGTTGCAGAATTTTCAACAGTTTAAAAGTGTAAGTATCGGCTAGGCTTAACGTGGCTGTTGTTTGTTTACATTTGAACTTTTAGCTGTTTAGTGAATTAGGTCAGTTGGTGCATTAACTTCAGTGTCTTTTAGACCGAAAATTAACTTTAAATTTTTGCTCGCGGAACATTTGGTCCTTCTGCCCGCTGGGCGAACTGCTCGTTTTGGCGTAGAAATTCCATATAAAAATTGTTTTTTGACTGTACTTGAAGTAGAGTTTTTGTATATTACAATTTTAATGAAGCTGCTTTGAGTTTTTATGTACTTTTGCATTGCTGCGAAGTAAGAAATGAATTGATTGAATGAGAAATACTTCTGTAAATAAATTCGAGGAAATAAGTTTAAATTCAGTGCGTTAAAAAATGTATAATGTAATTTAATACGCTGTACAAGGAAGTCATATGTCGACATCAGATTTTTAACATATGTGTTTAAACTGAGAAAAGGACTGCTATGATTTCAGGCGGTATACATAACTTGGCGATTTAAAGCAGCATAAAAAATATATTTAGAATTCCCGATGAAGTATTAAGTTTTGGCATATACTTTTCTGTTTTTGGACCAAAGGAAAGGAACCCTTAAAGGTTATCCATTTGAAATCTATTTTACAAGTCACGAAAACGACATTTTGCGTCGGTTCACTATAAATGGCATAGCACTTTTTAAATTGTTGCCACGAAGTATTATCGCTCTGTATTATGTTTAAAGAAATTAAATAATGAAGAACCTGCGTGAGTGTACGTATGCTTCTCGCATTGCGAAAAAGCAGCGGTACCTATATCCACCAAATTTTGAATAACGTAATCCTGCACCCGAACATGAACACCTGGAGCCTGAATTTTGATTTTCGAATTTGCTTTTTTCATGCATTTCATATTTTGTAAAACTTTAACGAATTTTTGATTAGGAAACTCAACAATTTCAAAACGAGCAGTGGTAACACCCTGTACGGTACAATATTTTTATCTCCAGCACGCCAGACTGGCTATCACAAATTATAAAGATATGTTGTTTATAATTTTGTGATATACCTGTCAAATTGAATTTTATGTGGTTTAAGTGTGGTTAAGTGAAGAAGAACACGATATTTAATAAATAAACGTAACACAGGAAACATTAAAAAACACCTCTTTAGGCGTATATAAAAATTGAAAGGCCTTCAGAATTTTTTTGGGGGGGAGGGTTATTTATTTCTAATCTTTTCTTAGTTTATCACATCAATGTTCAGTACTTTAGCAAGATGACTTACAAAACTCTTTTTGTCTTTTTCTTATTAGCGTTTTACGTGTTAACTTAATTTATAAAACATCAAGTTCTTCGCATTTACTCTATATAAAATTCAATTCAACAGCAACATCAAAAAGTATTTAAAAACACCCTGTGCCATTGCTCGCTTTCAAATCGTTGACTCTGTTAGTCAAAAATTAATTGAAGGTTTACAAAATATGAAATAAATAATTTAAAAAATCTGATTTTATATTATGCCCAAAAGGGGCGGTTTTTATTTACATACACATAAACGTTTGGACAGAATTTGGACTAATGTTGCTTTTGGTTAAAAATATTTACAAACAGCATATCTTTAGAATTTCGGATGCCGCTCGCTGGAGGCAAAAATGTTTTTTTCCTTACACTCATTGCTTGCTTTGAAATCATCGAGTTTTTTAATCAAAAATTCGTTAAAGTTTTACAAAATTGAAATACACAATAAAACAAATCCAAAATTTAAAATTCGAGCTTTAGCTGTGAAGGACTACATATTCGGGTGGAATACTATGTTATTCAAAATTTGATAGCTCTAGGTACCATTGTATTTTCAAAACGCGAAAAAATGTATACATTCATGCAAATTGTTCATTATTTAATTTCTTTAAATATAATACAGAGCTATAATATTTGGTGGCAACAATTTGAAAAGTGATTGAGACTTTTACAATGATTCAACGCAAAACTGCATCTATAGCTTTCAAATGGCTGAGTCTTGTTAATCCGTAACAGACAGGTTCAGTCTAAAAGATAAATCTTGCATTTTGTCGAATGGCAGCAAACTCGAATGGAACGTGAAACGACGCATTGATAGTAATTCGACGCAAAATCTTATTTCTAGACTAATAGATCCTTTTTCAGTGTAAGAAAAATTCATCTAATGTAGGGTCAAAAAGTATTATGCATTAAATAGTTAATACTTTTTAATACATAATACTTGATAAAATTTTTAAATCGAACTATTCATAGTTGAGTTAATACATATCAAGTGTCCGCAAAAGTCCTTTACGTGGCCTTTATTTTCGCAGTCGTTGGTTGTAGATATATACTTTCACATACGAAAATGTGTTAAATGTTTCAAATATTCATTCTTTGGCATTTTTTAATTTAAAAAAGAATTTAAATAAAAATCACGAAAATTTTTCATACCCCCCCCCCTCCGGGTTTATATCTACATTTAGGAAAATTTTATGTTCATTATTTAAAATCAAATTCAAAAATTGTGACTCCCGCACGACAAACATTGATTCAGATATTCAATTTTAAAGCTTGAAATTATAATTAAGGCCGTAAAGAAATTCAAAATAAAATGCTTGTATTTGTTTATGTAATTAAAAATAAATATTAGTTTTGAAAAAGATTTCGAACATCAATAAATTAAGCAACGTTCATTTCTAAATAGCTTATTAGAAAAGTATTCTTCAATATTATTTTTTTCAAGAAGGAGATTATATCCAAAGAATTATACAGAATTTGTGTTGCAACAAAACACTGGTGGGCTTTAGTATTGTCACATACCCAACTGGTAGCATTATTTGGGTAAATTAAAATATTAATAATATTTCTAGTTTAATTAATTTATTCTATGATTATTAGATTATGATTCTAAAGCAATAAGACTACATGAGTGTATTAATAATGTATTTTTAGCTTTCAAAACTTATGAATTCCTTGAGTGAAAATTCTTTCGCAGTATCATATGTAACATAATTATAAATTATAGAATACTACACTTCACTAAATAGTAAAGAATACCATTGATGGCATTTAAAAAAACTTGTATTATTCAAATTCATTTTTTCGCGGACCCTCTAAAGGCAAATTGACAATGACGTCAAAAATTCCAGATTTTGAAATGAAATATTTCGGTTAATCTGTGTCATATAGGAATAAACCTTTTGTGATTTGTTTTTTTATAACGAATATAAAATTTTCGCAAACATAAAAATAGGCACCAGGAGACGATGTAAAAATTTAGAATTCGTATTTTTTACGAAACAAATTTCTTTAAATTTAAGCATACCATCTTTGTGCCTTTTAACATACTTTAGTAACTAGAAGTATATGTCTACGACCAATGGTTGCGAAAATATCGCCTGAAAACGTTTGTGGACACCGCGCTCTTCAACATTAAAATTAAATATCCCAAATGCATATTTCTTATCAAATATTCTTTCAAACGTTTAGAAATCTTTTTCTGATCTGGAGATAATTCATGCACAAAAAAATTAAAAACAAAAAGGAAGAAGTCTAAGACTGTTATAGCAGATAATTATTTCACAAAAGGTTTTATACCTCTTTTTACTAAACTTTTATTACTTTTATTACAGCATGAAACTGAAGTTCATGCTGTAATAAAAAATAAAACATGAATTGAGAGAATGGAAATTATCCAATGATTTTGAAGAGAGGCATTTTAATGGAAAATTATATTTTCATTGTAATTAATAAATAAATTAACAAAAAGTAATGAACTTACTGTAAATTTTTGCAAGTTTTACTTATAAATTAAGAATATATATAAAAAGATTGTTGCGAATACTGTTATAGAAATGACAATAATAATTAAAAAATATATATCCGCCAAATTCATAGATTACAAAATTTGAATTTTTAAGGAAAATTTCAGTTTACAGGAATAAAAACGTAACTTCTTTTTAGAAACATGTTCTAAAACGAACGTTGTTTCTAAAAAGAAACATGTTTTCTAAAAAGAAATGTTTTCTTTCTTCAAGTTTAAATACTCCTCGAAAATACACTGGTGTGCAAAAATTAAGGACGAGACGGTTTTTTCAATATAACTTTGTACAAAAGCTTTCCAAATCAACACATTTAATACTGTAAGATCCCCAATACGTAAGGACATGAGTAATGTAAGCAACACTTACTAAAAGAGAAATCAGAGGGATAAAAAGAAGCTTTATTGAAAAAGTAGCATGGAGCGCAATGCGACTGAAGGCCGAAACATCCCTGTGATGGGTGTCCAGCAAGAAACATCCGGTCTTTAATAGGGGATGTGATCTCCCCTGACTGCTAGGCAGGTTTCACATCATTTGTGCATGCTAGATATGTGGTTGTTAATGAACTGTTGAGACACTGCTGCTCGTTCCTCTTGTAGCACCAATCGCAGTTTCGGAATCGTTACTGGCGATAAGTTACGTGCTGCCACGGGTCTCCCTGGTAAGTTCCGTACATGCTTGACGGGATTTAGATCCAGAGACCTTGCCGACCAATCCATGTGTTCAATATCTTCACTCTCCAACAGCTCTTCGACAGTAACTGTGCGATAAGGTGGAGCGTTGTCGTCCATGAAGAGGAACTGAGGACCCATAGCCCTTGTGAAAAGACGTATGTAAGGAAGAAGAACCTTGTTACAATAGCAGTCCCAGGTGACGAACCTCCTTGGCAGATATGAAGGTCGGTCCGGCTACCAAGCATTATATCTGCTCGAACGAGAACTCCGCGACCTCCAAAACAGTCCCTTTTGATGATGTTGAAGGGGTTATTGCGTGTCCCCCGCTCTGTCTAGATGTGTATGTGTTTAGAATCGCAACTCCGACTACATCTGCTCTCATCTGTAAAGAGTACTCGTCCCCATTCATTGTCTCTCCAATTCCGGTGTTCCCGGAACCACAGAGAACGCCTTCTCCGATGGGCAGGCGTTAGAGGTACACACCGTACAGGGCGTCGTGCAAACATACCACCACCGTGCAGTCTTCTGGCCACGGTAAAACGCGATATCGGTCATCCAGTCGCCTGTGTCGTGTGTCTAGCGATTTCTTCCGCTGTCTGCCGCTTGTTTCTTCTGGCCTATAAGGCAATATACCGGTCATCTCCGGGTGTGGTTCCTCGAGGACGACCACTACTGAACCCCCGGATAGCTATTCCTGTAGTTTGAAATTTTCTCCAAAGTCGTGAAACGATGCTGTGAGCAATTCAGAACTCTGCAGCCACACTGCGGCCTTCCTCCAACTTCCCAAAGATTCCACCTCGGGTAAAAGCATCCAGACATCGTCTAACAGATTGATTATTCGCCATTTCTCGTTGAGGCAGCAACTCGGTGTGATTTTAACTACTATACGGCATGCAATCTCTTTGCCAGAAATACTGATCTTACACCAACAACATGCTTTATACTACTCAGACACTCCCCCATTACGTCTACCTGCATATCTGCGCATGTGCTACCGTACATTACCTTACTTAATCTCCTGATTGGTCTTTCTGTCCGCTCTGCCTCTTCGTTCAGCTAATATTCTAATTTTTTGACTTCGTCCTTAATTTTTGCACACCAGTGTATGCTAGGTCAGAGGTTCTCAACTTCGTTTGCCCCATTGCACTTCTTTCACTATTGCTAGATGATCAGCCCTCCCTCCTTTCCAAAAAGTAAAAGAAAGCATATATGTTTATTTAAATTCAGATTATTTTCTGATGTGCTTTATAAATTAAAGAAGAAAAAGTATAGAAAATGTTGAATAAATACTAAAATTTGAGTAAAAGTAATTTTATATATATCCATAAACTAAAACTAAATCTTTAACAGCTAAATAATTGGCTGGCCGCATTCGTCCTCTGAAACTATGAAATACCCTCCGGTTGAAAATCCTCGTGATACGCTTAAATACTTATTTACATAAATTAACTAGAAAACAGACAAATAAAATTTCTTTCAAACATGAATTACTTTAAGTGGTCAGCAAACATGATTAGCTTTCTAATGTCCCATCACAAAAAGTCATCTTACTTTCTCGTTTCGAAAATATGAATCTATTGATTGGTTTCATACATTTGACCTCGTTCCAAACACACATTTGTAAAGTGGCAAACTCCTGAACCTTTTTCTAACTCACGGCATGCAGAACCTTCCGAGTAGAGGGGTGGCTTACAGAAGTGTAGCAAGATACTATAGCTCCGGATGCTGTCTTATTGCACTGAAAGAGCCGCGACTGGGATGAATGTGGCTGCCTGGAACCAAAATATTATGCAATCATTCAAGAGCAAAATATCTGCAAACAATAATCAACGAGCATATCGGAACTTAGAGAAATCATGAAATATCAGTGCCACATTATAAAATATCAGTGAGATGCGCAAAAAGTTTTAGTACACCTATATAGGAACAAACACCATTTGCAGGTCCGGCTGTGTCTAGTTTCATTGCAGGTTTGAGCAGTTTTACGGTCGTTTTGCTATATAGAAACTAAGATACCAGCTTACTATATCACGGTTCCAATTTGTTATATGGAAACTGGTTGCCGCGTTATGCTGCTTTAAATATTAAAAGAAAGGTGTAACCTTTATTTATTAAATATCATGTTTCTTCGCACTTAACCATAAAATTCAACTGAACAGCAATATAGCAAAATAATTTTTAAATGAGCATGTATTTAGAATTTCCGATACACAATCTCGCGTACTGGAGTCAAATAACTTTTTTTTCCTACAGCGTTGCCATTCCTCGCTTGAAATCGTTGTGTTTGTTAATAAAAAATTCTTTAATGTCTGATAAAATATGAAATAGATAATGAAGGAAATTCCAAATTAGGGCTTCTAGATGACCATATTCGGTGAAGGATTACGTTATTCAAAATTTGATGGCTCTAGGTACCGTTGTTTTATCACAATGCGAGAAACATACAAACATTTTTGCAGATTCTTCATTGTTTAATTTCTGTAAATATAATATAGGGCTGTAATATTTGGTGGCAACAGTTTGAAAAATGAATCAACGGAGAAAGCGATTAGACGCAAAATGCCAAAACGAAATTAATAGCCTTTCTCGGCTAACGCCCTTTGGGCTAATAAATTGTAATTCTTGGAGTTTAATGATGGTTAATAACTATTTCGTATAGTGCTTAGTACATCTCTATCAATGTAAGTGAATTTAACATAAAAATGTTCGTACAAACCATCAGTGGAACTTCGAATTAAATATCGTATTTAATTGAATAAAATTCATTTATATTTTTCTTTGAAATTATTCCAGACACAACTTTTATTCACGAACACCAAAGACGAACTCACGCATAAACAGTTATTACATCACAGTTTCATTTACAAATACTTATTTAACTACCGCCATCTATTGGCAGTCTAAAGAAAGATTATTACAAAACATATTTAACACTCGTATTGTGATAAAACAACGGTATCTAGAGCCATCAAATTTTGAATAATGTAATTCTCCATCAAATATGGGCACCTGAAAGCCTTATTTTGGAATTTGCTTTATTATCTATTTCATATTTTGTCAGACATTAAAGAATTTTTTATTAACAAACTCAACCATTTCAAAGCGAAGAATGGCTACACTGCACGAAAAAAAAATTTTTAACTACAGTACGCGAGATTGAGTATTGGAAATTCTAACGATATTCTCATTTAAAAATTATTTTGCTATATTGTTGTTCAATTGAATTTTATGATTAAGTGCAAAGGAATGTGATATTTAATAAATAAAGGTTACACCTTTTTTTTTTTAATTTAAAGCAGCATAACGCGGCAACCAGTTTCCATGTAGCAAATTGGTACCGTGATATAGTAAACTGGTACCTTAGTTTCTATATAGCAAAACGACAGTAAAACTGCTCAAACCTGCAATGAAACTGTTCACAAAAGTGGAGGGAAGTCGTTGGGGCTAATATTACCATCTGTGCTAATTGCATCTTGTAGGTGAATGTAATTTTCAACTCGTAGGGTTGTCTCGTTTAAAGAAATGTAACGAAGGCGTTCGCTGTCTACTTTGATATACATATCTACTAAGAATTGATGAAACAGCTGCCTTGACCGCGGAAGGAGGTTGAAATTATTCTCTCGAAGAATCATGTGATAGACGTAAAAATCGCTGTCCGCCGAAACCATCGCGGAGAAAACAATGCAAAGCGAAAACGTCGTAGAACAAAACATCGTCGGAAAAATAAAGCAAAAAGAAAATATCGCAGTTCTAAAATGTTGTAGTACAAAATATCGTCGTCGAAAATAAAACGGTTCAAAAACTTCGCACTTTGAAAACATCGTCGTCGAAAATACCGTGGTAAAACAAAGTACCTACAAATCATCGCATCCCGATAACATCGCAGACATGCGTTTTTCAGGCCTTTAATAATTGTAAAAGGATACTCACATAATGATTTTCGAGCGGAAGATAGAAAGAAGGATAATTATTACTTTCATATTTTTTATTAACAAATAAATATTTGTTGAAAATGTAAAATGAAAACTTTAGCATAGAAAATTAATGCAACTTATAGTATTTAATAGAATTTTAAACTGGCATAGTTAACTAACAAAGGTCATTAATAAATTATTTTTTTATAAACTTTAACTGGTAATTTTTCATGAAAAGTATAATCTAAAAAAGAATGGAAAGAGGTAGATGATAAGTAACTGCATGACTTTATCTGTAAAAAATTGCTTATTTAATTATGAGATTATTTTCTTCACTTTTGTTAATCTAATCATCTTATAGTGAAAATTATTTCTTCTTTTGTTTAAATTTCTTGTTTCGTTTTTAAAAATGTATTAGTTAATAAAAACCAGTCTTTCCAATTTTGCGCTCACAAATCATTATGCGAACATTTACATACATTTACATGCGACATTGTAGAAATGCGATGTTTTCTCTTTGCTTTATTTTCTTCATGTTTTGTACCATGACGTTTTCGCCTTGCGTGTGTTCTCCGCGACGTTTTCGTCCGCGATGTTTTTGCCGCGATCTTTTCGGCTGTAACCGTAAAAATCCATGCAGGAAACTTTTTATTGGGAACTGGCTGTTTTGTAGTTGGATTAATCTGTGGAATATGAAAATGGTATCCCAATTAGCCTTTACTAAAAATTAATGGGTGCTGCAAAGCATCATAAAATTTATGACTATGTGCTACGCGTGTCAGTGTATTATCATATGCTCGTAACACTATATCTCGGGAGAGCATGGGTCATCAGTAACCAAGACATGGCAGGGGTCGCCAGTAACCGACTTCATTAATTGTCGGTGCATTTTAGCGCCTCTCAAGTTCGTCATGTGGAGTTCGATCAGCATGAATGAAGATTTTATAATCGTCTTGAGGCCATTTTCTATTGCAATTCTGAAGGTATTTATCAAAACGTTGTCGTCATGTAACATTTCTTGAATTTTGAATACTATATCTCTTACGACTCCATCAATTCCTAACAACGACGGCTTACCTCATTTTCTTCTTGACCCATAAAATAAACTTGCAAAAATTTATGCAGTTCATTATCTGTTGGAAAAAGTGAACCAATTCTATGATATATCTGGCTTTGTACGGTAAACGTTCGTGAAAACCCGAGCATTCTTATCTCTTTGTCTACTCCAAAAGATGTAATTTGGAAGCAAGAGTTGTACTTTCTGATTTTACTTTAAAAACGCTTTGATTCATCTGTATCATATAAATATAGAGTTTTCAGCGCCTCTTCTGGTTCAGCAAGTAAAGAAAGCTAAATTTTACTATTGGAACAGCATATTCCTGCAGTTTCATCTTTCCATTTTAAAGCATCGCAAAACTGGCTTTTTTTACTCATCGAACCGATAACAATTAGTGGATAATTATGGTAATCACTTGACGGATCGTATTGAAGTCCAGAATCATTAAATACGGACAACTGTTATGCATGAAATTTCGCAGGTGTTCGGTTTGCATTTCTGCATGAACGATTCTTCTCGCCTGTAATTGTTCTGGAGAATCTCTCGCTCTAATAACTGCCTATTGTTGAGCTTGTTCTTCCAAGCAAATCTGTGTCTGAAGAGGCGTTTCAATAGCTCTCAAAGCAGTTTGACGTTCAGCTTGTTCTTTCAAGCGGATCTGCGTTTGGACAGGTGTTAGTAAAACGGCTACGTATTTCCTAGTGACTGAAAAATGTGTGTGAAAGAAGAGCCAAAAGCCGGATGTTAGAAATGCTATTTCTGAGTCTTTATTTATTCAACTTTAAGAATCTGGCAATAGAAATCGTGTTTACGAATGGAATAGTTCCGTCTTAGTTTTTGAGTAGTAAAGATTGGCGCTAGCCATTTTGTAACTTGCTTTTCTTATTTAAACTTCTTTGTTAGTTGTAAATAAATGCTTATCTTTAATTTTATGCGATTCGAAGTTTGATTTTTTAAACCTGAAATTCTAAAGGATTTTAAATAATAAATTAAATTAAACAAATAAAAATTTATAAACGCTTAATTAATAAATGTTACGCTTTCATGCCTCAATTACTTAACCGATCATCATGAAATTTTCAAGAAATATTTTTGATATATTACGAGGGTAAGTTGAAAAATAAGTTTCTCCTGTCGACTGTGATCAGAGTTGTGTATGAAAATCAAAAAATAGAATGAGACATTAAAGATATGACATACCTTTATTTTTCCACATAGGTACCAAGTACATTGAGACATTTGTCATATCGCTTGATAAGCTTCAAAAAGCCCTCCAGGAAAAAATCAGGGCTTTGCATATGGAAGAAGCGTTGAACGGCTTGTTTTACTTCAGTATTGCTTCCAAAGCGCCTTTCCCATGCGTTGTTCCTTGTGTGTCGAGGTCAATTGTCGGGGCACCCATCGTGCTGACACTTTTCTGTATCGAAGAATGTCGTGGATGATGTTTTGAGCTCGCTCATGTGAGATTCCAAGTTCTTCCGCTACTTCATCGATGGTGATACGCCGGTTCGCTCTAATCATGTCATCCACCTTCCTGACATTTGCATCTGTAGTGGCCGTGCGCGTCCGTCCAGCTCTCGGTATGTCCTCCACTTGCTGACGTCCATCACTGAATGTGCGACACCATCTCCGCACCATTTGCTTCGACATCACACCTGGCCCATAGACTTCCACGAGGCGGTTATGAATTTCTGTTCCTGATACTCCACGTGCCCATTCATGGCGGATAACCGCTCTCACTTCCTTTGACAACGAATTCAAAACGCACCTTCTCTCCATACCTACCGGGGCTCAAATGAGAAGCTGGTCTCCGCTTTGCGCAGGCCATCTGCTTGATTTGCAGCGACTTCTACCCAATGGTGTATCGGTGACTTACGCGTTTTCCTGCTGTGTCGCCTTTCGCTCATAGCCGTTCAACGCTTCTTCCATATGCAAAGCCCTGAATTTTTCTTGGAGGACTTTTTGAAGCTTATCAAGCGATATGACAAATGTCTCAACGTACTCGTACGAGAATAATACAATAAAGGTATGTCATATCTTTAATGTCGCATTCTATTTTTTGACTTTCATACAGAACTCTGACCACAGTCTACAGGGGAAACTTATTTTTCAACTTACCCTCGTAGAAAAGGTTAAAACGTTTGCGTGGTTAAAGCCACGCACCTGCGAGCGCAGACAAACTTTTACATCGTTTAACTTATCGTTATGAAACTTTCAACATTTAATGTTTATACAACGACAATCATTTTAAGCTATAAAACGTATTATATAGCTTAAGTTTCAACACATAGGTTACATTTTATAGCCTATAACCTTTTAATTAAGTAATTAAAGCGTTAAAGCGTAGCAAACGAACTCTCATTCGTATTTATAATATTAGTTAGGATGTTATTACGTTTATTTCATGAGACGGCGCTTAATGTCATTCATTTGGGTACTGGTATCGATTTGCCCAAGTCCCGCGTATTTGTGTAGGAAAGTATGGAAAATGCATCGCTTATTGTGATGACGATTCAGTTAATATTATCACACTATTATAAAGTAATTTTTTTAGACTTAAGTAAATTAACGAAATTAGGTGAAAATAAGTTATAAAAACTGTTAAGTGACAGACGAATGTCTCAAAGTGACTGGTTCAGTCTCCAAACAGTTTGGTTTCGATTTCAGTCAACTATTTAAAACTAGGCAAAAATGCAGTCTTATGTTTGATGCAGACTTTGAATAACTCTATGGATTTTCAGGGCGATCAGCCACAAATCTTTCTCCTTCAAAAGAGAAAGAAAATGCTGCAGAACTGCTTCTTTTTCCTTGGGAAAAAATTCCTCGAAAATATCTACGACAAACTAAAGTTGGTTTTTTACACAATTTAAAATTTTTCATTGGTATGTTCTCTTCCAGTAAGTGATAGCTTCCGAATATTGAGATTGGGGTACGGCATCGGTCCAGTAATTTCTAAAAACGTTATTAGCAGTTCATAAATGAACTTTTACATTTTCCTAATTAGAATGTTGCGAAATTATTTATTTACACCCTGTCCCAAACTTTTATTGACTCAAGTAAATTACATGTTTAAGAAAAACAGAAATGTATAAAATTACCCAATTAAAATGTGTTTATTTAAAAGACATGTGTCTTTCATCTGATTAAATATTTAACAAAGTTTTCAATTTGCCTTTTAGAAAAAGTAAAAATTTAAAAAAAATGTGTGTGTACCAAAAGTTTATAGATGAATGTCATTTTATGCAAATTGATTAGCTACAATCATGATGGGGAATTTGAGCCTTTTATATATGATAATGCCCTCATTCAAACCTAGAGTTTAAAAAAGGAATAAGTTCATTTTGAACTGCGTTAAAGTAGGCATAGTGCTATCCATGCAACTTTCTGATGCTGAGGTTATTAGGGTTCTGAATTTCAAACTTCATGGTAGGCCTATTAAAAAATTTTTGGAACTTCTGAATCGCTTTGCAAACATGATTTATCGTGTAATGTCTCGTAAGACGCCACATCTGCCAAAAACACGTTCAGGGATACCCTGAGTGACGGACAGTCGCCGCGATAGGAGAATATAAAGAAAGGCTTCGACACAGACAAAATCGGTTCACCAAATTTTAAGAGCTTGTGGGTTGCAAATATCCAGAAACACTGTTCGTGGGCGAATCAGGGAATCTGGTTACACGATTTCACGTAAAAATTGTTCTATCATTACGCCTCTTACAGCTTCACAAATGAATGAATTGCAATAGACCCGTAACTATATGGCACGTGGGGGGAAATGAATGCGTGTAATTATCAGTGATGGAATAGAAGGAAATCTAGATAGTTCTGACGGGTATTCATATTACTGGCATGACTTACGAAAAGAGCCTAGGAGCTATTTCAGTAGGAACAGTGGAGGCGGATCTGTTATGGTAACAATGGATGTGGATCTGTTATGTTGCGGGCAGCTTTCGATTTCAACGGGCAAGTGGGTTTAACATTTCTAGATGGTCGACGATATTCGTCTAAATACATAGAAACACTAAGAGACCATCTTATGCCATTTTCTGAAAACATTGGAGGACTAAACTGGGTGTACTAGTATGACAAGGCTCCTGTTCATACCTCTAACGCTACAAAAAATCACTTACGCATGGAAACTATCACTTTTCTTGAGTAAGTAAGTAAGTCTCTTTCAGGGAAACTGAGTTGTATCCACTTTCCACATGGGAAAATCCACAAAGGCTTTCGGATTTGTGGATTTACCGTAGCAACTTTACCGCTCGACCGCTTGTGGTCTCAAAATGCGCAATACACTCGCTAGTATTCGAACTCGGAGCTCCCGACTACTAACCTGATATGCTTCCAATTGCATCACGAAAGCATATCTGTTGACTTAAGAGAAGTCATAAGAAAGAAAAAAAATCTAATGTGGATACAACATGACGTCCTTGTACAGCTTGTTAAATTATACGTATTTTTGTTGCGTTTCATATAAAATTGTTTCCTTATATTTAAACTTACTTTTTTTAACTTAATTAACCGATCTCTCAAAGTAAGTTGAAAATGACATTAAAAATTGCAAACTTTTCAAATTAAACATCCCGGCCAATTTTTGAAGTAGGGGAGTCAAACTTCTTACAATTTTAATCTTTCATAACGAGTATAAAACTTTCCCAGATATAAGAACCGGGAAACAGCATTAAAAGCTTCATTTCGTTATTTGTCGAAAATTCTTATTTTTTTAATTTGACATTGGCATGAACATTTTCGTGATTTAAAACAATTCTGTAATTGGAAAACAATTCTGTAATTGACTACGATCAACGATTGCGAAAATAACGGCCGGGAAAGAACTTTTAACTTAGGTAAGAAGTATGAGTATATACGTAAAAGAGTCAAATGAAAACATTAAATACGTAATAAACATTCCATTTCCAGCCCCATTACCTGTAATTCTTTTTTCTCTTTGAAGAGGGGAGTATGTAAGATAAAACATCTGATGTGGAGACTAGACTTCCTTGTAGAGCCTATTAAATCATTCGCAATTTTTGCTGCATTTCATTTAAACTTATTTCCTTGAATTTCATTAAAGATATATTTCTCATTAAATCGATCCAGTTCTCACTTCGCTGCAAGGCAAGAATAAATAAAAATTCAAAATATTTTCATTAAAAATTGTAAGCACCAAATGCAGTTAGAAAGAGCAAATTTTTTTTCAATGGAATTTAGAGTTTTTACGCAAAAACAAGCAATACGGCCAGCGGCCAGGAAGACAGATTTTTCAGTGCACAAAACTGAAAGTTTACTTTTGGTCCCACTCGGTAAAAAGACACTTAAGTTGATACAGAAGCTGACTTAATTCAGTATTTTACTAAGTTCAAATATAAACAAATGGCGGCTTTATTAGGCTTAGTAGCATATAAACAATTTTTAAATTGTCAATAATTCTACAACTATTGCATGTGAATTAACTAAACGCATACCGGAACATTAGAGCAACATAATTCAATCACTTTTAAAGCAAAAAATTCACAATTCAGCACTATATAAGAATAAAAAAAACTGAGCTAATCGAGCCGGGTAACAGAGTGGATGTATACATATTTGTGGGTTTTTGTCTTGGCCAAGTCACAACTCATCTTCAATCAAAACAAATTTAATGAAATTTAAATCATAAATGGCATCATTCTTCTATTAATACATGTATAACAGGAGTGGGCAAACATTTCCAGGGTGCGGTCTACTTCTAATTTTTTCAAGGTGTTGCAGTCCACCCAATGGCGCAGGTGTGGTGAGCGAAAAAAGGTCTACAGTATTTATTATAACTTAATAATAAATACGGAATATGTACTTAACCTACCTAATCCTACCTAAAAAACTTTTAAAATTGCGCTTAAAGCAAAACGCAAAATACAAACATAATAATAATAGCCACAAATATAATAGTTTTAAATGATGCATTATCAGGACTTAGTGTTCTGTGCATACTCTTTGCAAACATGGTGAATTACTTACAAGGTTCTTATCCTCAAATTCTAAGTCCTGAACTGGAACAGGGAGCGGAAGGTACGCTATGTTCTGATGTAACTGCTGGGCTGGAGAATAACTGCACGTGAAGGGATTTGAAATCCTTTTTTATTCAATCACTATTAAATACAAACCTCCCAATTCGGGAGAGATACAGAACGTAACAGACCACACTTTGGTCGAACTTAACAATCAAATAAATTTAAATAAATTAAAATAGAACTTAAATTAAACTTTGCTTCGCAGAGCAATTCGCGGAAGTTGGCCTCTATCTAAAAGGGTGCGTAGCAAGGTATACTAAATACTACCGCACTTTAATTTATTTTACAATGCAATCACGTAGTAAGCACTATGGCTTATAAATTTAAACTGCTAGCTGGTCAGGCGAACGTTGAGCAGCGTGACCGTGATCTGAGGCAAAGCTCTCACACACCGAGAGGTTTCTACCTCTGGCTTAAATAGTGCTTGGCTGAACTTCAAAAATTAGCATAAGCTAAAAACGCGCGCTTCTTCTGACAGGAAGTTGAAGCAGAGAGGAGATAGAAAAGATTTAAATTAAAATAAACTTGGTTAGTTTAACTAAAACCTTACATACTTCCCGCCAGAATTGCGATAGTTAAACTACTTTGGTCCAAACGGACCATGTTGAAAACTAGCAATTCTAAATAGTCGAAAATTTCACTGTTCTAAACTTAGGCCAACTCTTACAAGGCAATATATGTTTGTGTAAAATACAGACGAAATTTTCTGGAACAACAATCTTCAACATTTTTTTTTTCAAGTCTTATTCTTCAAACAGTCTTACTCCTTCCAGCAAAATCTGGAAGGAAAACAACTTTAGTATGACATAATAACAGAATAATTCTAAGTGGTACAAATCCTTTTTTTTTTTTTCTGTGTAATTTTGCACACACACATTATCATTCAAGCACAATTAAATTCTTCCCCCGTATGCTCTCTCACCGGTGTTGGATGTAAAGCAAACCGCCATTGCGGGTTTTTATGTGTTCGGGGGTGTTCAACTCTTCCACCTACAATCGACTAACATTAGTTAGAACTTGACATACGAGACCTGAAAAAAACGCCCTATAACCAGCTAATCCTAAGGTTCTCACTAGCTTTATGTCTAACACTTTAAGTGTATTTGGTGGAGAGCCTAATTAACACTTGCATTCTAAAATAGTGAATCTTTAACTTTTCATGCATACAAATTCGCAGTTTGCACACAACATTCACATTAATATTGCACTTAACGTGCATTGCTAGCATAATATTATTTGTTACATTTCATAACACATTAACAATTTCACAGCAATCCTGAAATGCAAATAGAAGTTAAATTTCTAAGCTTACAGAAATATAGGTTAAATTTCTAAGCTTACAGCAAGTGCTTCCTATTCCTTTCTCAAGGTACTTTCTTGAAATATCAAATTACATTGAATTAATAGTCTACAGACTAAATCGTGTTTTTCAATTTTCCGAATTTTCATTCTAGACATTTTACAAGTCTTTAGACAAAGCGTCGTACAAAATCATTTAGTTAACATATTCTTTTCAGCAATTCATTGCTTTTACAGAATTAATCTATTTACAAAATTAAGTAATTTTAAATCTTTAAGAATTACAATTTCTTTTAACAAAACATTTTACTTTCCATATGAGAACTTATCGCTCACTTGGCGTAAAAGTCAACCTCGCTTGAGGTAAAATCAGTCCTGCAACTTGCAGTATACTCAAAAATTAACTAAACTTTTGAATACGAAATTGTACTTATCTTATTATGATCGTCCATCCTTTTCTTGGCCCAATCTTTAAAACTTGAGTAAGTTGTGGCCTGGTTCAGTTTCCTCGTTTTTCGTTGTTCTTTCGGAGCCTGCTCGTCTCTTTTTCTTTTGAAATTCCGTCGTTGTATCCTCGGCAATTTCCTTTGTAGAGGAGGTTGCTCCGCTGGACGTTTGGTGGACTGGGCCCTTCTCTCCTGGGCCCTTGCTCGTTGCTTGTCCTGGTTCCTGCTGTATTCGGGAAGTTGATTCTCAGGCTGCAATCGACGTTTCTTGCTTCTCAGGCACCTGTCCGATGATTCCACAGTTCTTTTGGATACATTGGGCTTCCCTTGCCCATTCTGCTTTCTTCTCTTGGTGCGCTCGTAATTCCGTTCGTAGATTTGTTCACCTGCATCGTGAGACTTTCTTTTGAAACCACCTTTTTGGTTCTTATTTCTTTGTTGGGGGGGAGCTTTCTTCTTCTGACATTTCGATGCCGTTGTAGCTGGTTCCTGCTGTTTTTGCTGACGTATATCTTCCTGGCTAGTCGATTGCCTCGGATCCTGAAACGAATCTTTAAATACAGCCATTTTGCTGCGATTATAGAACGGTTTTATTTGGTCCACATTCGCTTTGAGCGTTTGACCATCATTTCTTTTTAATATAACCACTGCCCCCGTAATTTGTTCAATTGTGAACGGGCCTTCAAAACGCGGAAAAAATTTCCCCACCTTTTCCTCTGGGGCATTTGACAAGTTGTGTTTAATCTTCAACACTTCATCTCCCACATTGTACTTGACCTCTCTTCTTTTTAGGTCATAGTACAATTTCTGTTTTCTTTGGGCCATTTCTATATTTTCCGTCGCTTCCCGTATTAACTTTTGTATATCACTCATTTTAAATTCTTCTGCCCTTTCCTGTACAAAGAACAGTTTATCTAGGGGGGTCAAGATCTTTCTTCCTAAGAAGAGTTCAGCGGGTGTTTTTTGTGTAGTATCGTGTTTGGCGGTCCTAAGGGCAAATGCAAATTCATTTATATGGCTATCCCAGGTAGAGTGATAGTTTTTCACATAACTACGAATTATTTTCACTACATTTCTATTCACCCGTTCCGCTATGTTTGACTGCGGACGATACGGGACCATCTTTAGATGACGTATGCCCAGTTTTGCACACATTTCCTCAAACATTTTACTAACAAACTGAGGACCATTGTCTGAAATAACTTTTAGGGGCGCCCCGTATTTTAAAATATACTTATTTAGAATTGAATCTACTACAATTTTTGCAGACGCGCGTTTTAACGGAATTAACTCTAACCATTTGCTAAAATGATCCACTATAACTAAAAGATATCGGCTTTTATTAACTTTACTTCGAGGGTAAGGTCCAAGTAAATCGATGCCTATTATTTGATTTGGGAATTCTGATTTAATACTATTTAGGAACCCGGCCGGGCGGAAATTAACATAATTATTTAATTGACATGTTGGGCACGACTGGACATACGCCCTAGTAAACTTTTGCAGTTCTGGAAAGAAAACTGCCTCGCGAACTCTCTGAACAGTTTTTCTTATACCTAAATGAGCCGAAATGGCACAATCATGCAACTCTTCTAATACATTCAACCTCATGCTAGCTGGGATAACCGGTCTATATTCATGATTCTCATTAGTAGCTTTCGTATAGAATAACAGTCCGTCAATTAATTCGTAATTTTCGGCCCTATTTCTTATCGGCACAATATCCGGATGATTGAAATTCTCAGGGTCGGCCAAATAATTGTATATATTTTTGAACTCCGGATCTTTTTTGAGTTCGGCTATTACTGTTTCACGAGAATCTAATACTTTGGATGTTAACATGGCTATCTTAATTACACTTCCATTTTCATCTAAGTTAATTCTGCTTAAAGCATCTGCCACAACATTTTCTTTTCCCGGCGTATGTTTAATTATTAGGTTATATTCCTGTAATTTGAGAGCCCACCTTATTAATCTGGGTGATAAATTTTTTCCAGAATAGAGTCTAGTGACCGCCGCGTGGTCGGTATATACAGTTACTGGAGAACTTCCAAAGAACACACGAAATTTCTGTACTGATGCTAACACTGCGAGAGTTTCTCTCTCTGTTGCGGAATAGTTTCTTTGGGTTTCATTTAATGTTCGGCTGAAAAAAGCCACGGGCTGACCATTTTGGGAAAGCACTGCACCAATCGCGAAATCTGAAGCGTCCGCTGAAATCTCTAATCCCTTATCCCCTTCTGGAAATTTTAAGACGGGAGCTTGAGTCAATGCGTCTTTCAATTTTTGAAACGCCAAGTTGGCTTCTGCTGACCACGAAAACCTAGCTTTTTTTCTTTTCAACTTTAGCAGTGGCTCAGCTATTTTTGCAAAGTCTTTAATGAAAGCCCGGTAATATGAACACATCCCGAGAAACGACGATAATTTCTTCGCTGTTTTAGGAACAGGATAATTTCTAATGGCTACTATTTTTGACTGATCCGTTTCGATTCCCTTTTGGGAAATTTTAAATCCTAAATAACGTAACTCTTTTGCGGCAAATTTACATTTAGACGCATTTATCTTTAAACCAGCTTCGTTTAACAATGAAAATACTTTTCTTAAATCTTGTAAGTGTTGTTCTAGAGTACTACTCGTAATTATAATATCGTCTAAATATATGAAAGTGCTTTTACCAAGGACTGGTCTTAAGACGATGTCCATACATCTTTGGAACGTTGCCGGCGCGCCGGATAATCCGAACGGCATTCTAAGAAATGCGTACGTACCAGATTTCGTTATGAACGCGGTTTTGTGTACGTCCTCGGGTTTTACCCCAATCTGAAAATAGCCACTCGTGAGATCTAATGTAGTCATGTATTTTGTAGACGAAATATTTCGAATAATTTCTTCAATTATCGGCAACGGATATACAGGATATTTTGTAACTGAATTTAACTTGCGATAATCTATAGCAAAACGCCACCGCTTCGGGTGCGTAATCGGGTAATCATTATTTTTCTTACACAGGACAACGGGGCTAGCATAACTGCTAGAAATTGGCGTGATGATTTTATTCTTTAACATCTCTTTAATATGATGTTCAATTATTTCCTCTTTTGTCCTATCATATCTATATGGCTTTTGCCTAACTGGCTGAGCGTCCCCCGTGTCAATGTCGTGGTTCACCACCTGCGTAAAGCCTGGTACATCACTAAATAAATTCGCAAAGTGACTTACCAGACCTTGGATTTTCTCTTTTTCCTCTGCTTGTAAATGTTCCAAGTCCAGCTGCGGGGGCTTATCATTCTTCGCTTCAATTGGCTTCATATTTAATGTTAGTTCTCCCCCCTTGAAATCAATTTTTGCTTCTGCCAAACTAAAAAAGTCCACACCTAGAATAATACAAGTCTGCAGGTTACGCACAATATAAAACAGGATTCTTACCTGTTCGTTGTTGATACGCACGAACAATGGTACTTTTCCTAAACAGCTACATTTTTCTCCTTGGGCCGCTATGACATCCGTGTCTCTTGCACTAAAAATTCTGTAACGTCGAAAGTGCTTCTTAAAGAATCTTTCCGATACGAAGCTGCTTTGGGCTCCTGTATCCAAGAGGGCTGTCGCCGGTATGTTGTTGATTAGAACTTCAATCTTCGGCAAACTCAAATTCTTAACGACCACGGTGTTTAAATTGATTTTGGAAGGGTTTTGCGCTGCTTCGGACTTCTTCACCTTCCTCGAAGAAATCCCTCTTAGTTTAAATTCTTTTTCTTCTGGTTGCCCTCGGAATCTTTGCTTGTTCTTCTATTAAATTCCCTTCGTTCGCCGCTCGCTTTAGGAGACACATCTTTCTTCGGCCATTGCTTCGCCTTATTCCCGTAACTTTGATTTTGCTTTTGCTGCGGTCTTGGCGAACTCCACTGACTTCTTCGCTCAAATTGGCGTCGTCGTTCGTTGTCGGCTGTTCTTCGGCTTTCAAATTGTACCGCGAGCTCAAATAATCTGTCTAATGTTGTTGGATTTCTTAGTTCGATGAAATCTTGAACTTGGGGCAGTAGCCTAGGAAGTATAACTTGAATAATTTCAGGATCCGGGCGACTTCCATACAAAAGCTTGAAAACTTGAATTTTCCTCAAAATAAAATTAGACAAATCTTCTATTCTTTCTTGGTATCGGCTAAACAGTTCAGCTTCCAATCTGGCTCGATCTCGCACCACGGGAAATGCTTTCACTAGAGAATTCTTGAAATTTTCATACGTGTATGTGGGGCTTCCTGGTTCCCCCAAGAGATTCTTTCCGATGCACTTGAACCAACTTAGCGCTTGGCCCTTCAAAGCGCTGGTAGCAAGAGCGACTTTCTGAAATTCGTGGACTGGATATAGCATGAAGTGGGAGTCTAGCTTTTCCAGGAAATTGATTACGGCTGTCTTGCCGTCAAAACTTGCCGCTGGCTTCATGGCTGCTCGCATGGTTTGTACGATGTAGCCGAATCCTTCTATGCCAGGAGGTGCTATCTCAGGATTCTGGACAGGTACAGCAGGTGTCTCAGGTTCGTCTTCTTGTTGTTGAGGCCATCCTCTTCTTTTTGTGCGGGCGCCATTATCAGGACTTAGCATTCTGTGTGTATTCTTTGAGAACATGGTAAATTCTGTAAAGGGTTCTTATCCTTACGTTCTAAGTCCTGAACTGGAACAGGGAGCGGAAGGTACGCTATGTTCTGATGTAACTGCTGGGCTGGAGAATAACTGCACGTGAAGGGATTTGAAATCCTCTTTTATTCAATCACTATTAAATACAAACCTCCCAATTCGGGAGAGATACAGAACGTAACAGACCAAACTTTGGTCGAACTTAACAATCAAATAAATTTAAATAAATTAAAATATAACTTAAATTAAACTTTGCTTCGCAGAGCAATTCGCGGAAGTTGGCCTCTACCGAAAAGGGTGCGTAGCAAGATATACTAAATACTACCGCACTTTAATTTATTTTACAAAGCAATCACGTAGTAAGCACTATGGCTTATAAATTTAAACTGCTAGCTGGTCAGGCGAACGTTGAGCAGCGTGACCGTGATCTGAGGCAAAGCTCTCACACACCGAGAGGTTTCCACCTCTGGCTTAAATAGTGCTTGGCTGAACTTCAAAAATTAGCATAAGCTAAAAACGCGCGCTTCTTCTGACAGGAAGTTGAAGCAGAGAGGAGATAGAAAAGATTTAAATTAAAATAAACTTGGTTAGTTTAACTAAAACCTTACAGCATTTCTTATCAAACAATTCAAAATACGTTAAAAAATAAATCATTTTCATCTAAAGATAGTTCTCGTAGTTATAGTTAGTAGAAGACTTACTCTGCATATTTTCAGCCAATCTTGAATATCTCGGTATATAATTACTAACTTCTAGTCTTGTACTGGATTCTAAGCGGTCGTCTGTGAAACGGGAACGATTTCACGGTAGGTAGGTAGAGCCAAGGAACGACGTTAAATGAAATGCAACGTTTTTAAATTAGGGTACTTCTTCCATTGATTCGAAAAGATTCCAAAAGTTATTCTTAGGTTCTGAACTACATGCTTTTAAAATTTTGCCATTTTGAAGGTGAAAAACTTCGTTTTCCTGAAGAAATAAAGAGAATGTATAATTTATATTTTCAGTTATTGTACATTTCCAGGGAAGATACATGTGTTGCTTGCACATTCATCGAATCATTTCCTTAAGTAAACACAGTCGCATCGATTGTGAAAAGCCGATCTCCAGTCTAGCTGACATCGGTGCTCCATAAATATGTTTTAGTATGCGTGTCTTAGGTCTTAGTAAAAGGCGGTCACCCCAAAATGACTTGGTGGTCCACCGGTCGATCGCGATCGACTTAATGCCCACCGCTGATATATAACATCGTTCAACTTGTAGAGACATTAGGTTATTTCGAAGCAGGAGACATGAAAAATGAGCAGTGCCCTCGCCGCAACTCGCACCTCAGACCTCTCGAATACGCGCCGAGTGTACTGACCATTACATTACGAAGGCATGCTAAGAAGGCAGGAGAAATACCTTATGTACTGCCCCTTTTAAAGGCCGATTGGGAATTAGGGGACTCAATCGTCAAATCCTGGTGGTGAAGAATCATCAACCACCATCTTTTTTGGTTTCGGCGCCACTGTAGAGACATTAAGTGATTTCGAAGCAAGAGACAAGTGCCAAGCGACGGGGGGATGGGGCACTGTGTCTACCCTACTGGTTAATCAGTACAGCACCACGTCTACCATTAACTAGAACAGCTCAGATGCCAAGAGGGGGGCATACTGCAGCCTCGCTGAATTAATATACATTGATCGTATATATAAATACAGTGTCTTATACGTCGGTCAAGATTTAATTTAAAAACATCAATGAAAAGATTTTTCAGAATTTAAAAAAATTTATATAATTTTTAGTCCTCCTTGCTTTGAACACAGTAAAGATGCCAAAATCAAAAGTAAACTTTTTAAGTATTGAAAACCCAGTTACTGTTATTGATAGCAGATTAATCGACTTATCAAGGGGATAAACCAATCTACCATCAATTAACAGTAACTAAAATAAGAACATTATGCGATGCAGGATACATTAACACATAGTAGAGAATACGGTACTCGTCGCAGAATGTTATGATAATAGTGATTTGGCTTGGATATATAAAATAACCTATAACTTGGATAACATTACACGTGCATAAATGAATAAAAAAATAATTATACACTGCTCAACATTGAAAATGCAACACCAACAAGGCGTGGTCAGAAAATGATGAAATTTGGCAAAAAGACAGAGACAGCAAGCAGCAATAAGTGATCTTTATTTCAAAATGATAGTCAGAATACACAGTGAGAACGGCGTCGGCTCGGTAGGATCCACATCCACGCCAGAACCGGGACCTTCGTCCTGGGGAAGCCTTTCGAAGTTTGTATAATCCAGGTCCTGGAGGACCCCTCAATGACGGCGCAGTCCCCACGGTCCCTGCCCGGCTTTATACGTCGCGATTAACGGCAGGGACGAGAAACAAAGATACTAGATCAAAGATTATAACGCTGGACACCTTTGCCTCGGGGCACCACTCCCTCGGCATCAGAAAAACGCTTGGTGCCTTGCCTCACTTCGTCAGTCCCCGTCACTGGGACCGGGAGGGCCAAACCCCCACCGAGAAAGCCCATTATCTACGTACTATATAGCTCCACCACAGCAAGAGGAACAGACACGACAGTACCAGTACGGTCCCTGCCAAGCCTGAACCAACCTGAGAATAAACTCGGGCTCTAGTCCTGTGAAGACAACTTATTTGCCCCCGTGGTTGAGACTGTCTAAGTACAGATCCTAGCCAGTACTTCTCAGGAATTCACCTGAGTCAACCCCCGGGGGGCTCGGTAGGATGTAGGGCCACCGCGGACAGCGATGCACGAAGAAACACGTCTAGGCGTAGAGTCAATAAGAGTGCGGATGGTGTCCTGAGCAATGGCTCTCTATTCCTTTTCAACCATTTGCCACAGTTCGTCTTCTGGACGAGGCAGGGGCAGAGTCTGCAAACGGCGTCTAATCACATCCCACACATGTTCGATTGGTGACAGCTCAGGAGAGTACGGTGGCCAGGGAAGCATCTGTATACCTTGCAGAGCATGTTTGCAGATGCGAACACTGTGTGGTAAGGCGTTAT